>CM052140.1:157008-179161 GCA_028454255.1 Halictus ligatus | reverse complement strand
AAAAAAAAATGTATGTAATTAAGCATAGTAAGCAAAGGCATACTTAAGTGGTACCAACGTCGACTACGCATAGCGACGGCCCTGGCGAGTCGAGAAAAGGCTGCAATGACCGTCTGGCGCGAACGCGTCGCGCACACGCTGTCAATGACTATTTTATTAATCTTCTCGTATACTAAGGGAACCAAATACTTTTCATGAATGGTTTCTTTGCCAGAAATGTCTGTAGAATGCATTCCTGTATAGTAAATTCCTGCTCGATAAAGAATTTTTCACATAAATACAATAATATAGCGTACAAAGTATCCGCGTCGGCACATTTTCAAACTTTAACAACCATTTACAACTATTACGAAGTACATAAAAATATAAGTGACTATATGAATATGTAGAGGAGATTGCCCTCTATCTCTTGACTCAAACTTGAACTTTCTCGCGTGTTTAGTTTTTGAGTAACACATCATTTTGTATCAAAATCCGGCATTTTTACAAAAACCAAAATTTTTCGAAAACGTTGCGTGATGGAGCAATTCTACTTTCAGATTCGGTTTTAGGATGACAAAGTGTATAAGAATCACCCAACAGGTATTGCAAAACGATTTTGCTGTTGGATAGTGTAATTAGTCACAAAAAATGAAATTTAACAATAAAATTAATAAATTGAAAAAAACATTAACAATTTGTATGTATAAAAATAATTGTTAAATGATTTTTAAATGAATAATAATATGAATTTCCTGTTAATATACAGTTCTGCCAAAGAAAATTTTTGTACATCGTAAAATAAACATGGAGTGAGATGTGCCGACTTGTCGGCACTGTGCGGCGGGTCGCGTCGTGTCGGCTTTCCCTCGATTTTGCCGGAACTTGTTGGAATACTTGGTACCCCAGTCCGCGTATCATGTATCGTTAGATACTTGTTGCTTGGAACACTTTACACATCGAGTCCACGAGGTGGAATTACGGGCTGAACGTTGAGGGAGATCGATATGGAAAGCAGTTGAGTCTTTGTAAACTACAGTGGTATCTCTACATTCTTTGTAATGCCCTGAACATAGAGAAGGATATAGTTTTGTCTGTTGAGTCTTTCGGGTGTAAGCCTTCCTAAAGGAAGAAATTTCCCAACGTTTCGCAAGCATTGCTAGCTTCATCAGGGGGTCAAAGACACACTGATACTAATGTGTGTCGGATTGTGCTTCACTTATATAGTGGGGTTTTTGCTCATTGTTCCGGTTCGGTAAGCACCAATCAGAATAGACTTTTAATTGGGCGGCCGAACAATCCGTGATTGGGCCGTGAAAGTCTCAAATCTCTGACAGAGAAGGATAGCGATTCAAAGAGAAAAAGGAACTGATGTTCGACGCTTCGACTCTCTGTTTCTCTCTCTTTTCCATTCGCCGACCTTCTTCACGCCTGAAACTTTTATCGTTTATTACATTAGTAATTGTAATCGTAATTATTTCACGTTTGGTATCATTTTGCTGGATCAGTCGTCGAGTGTGGTTACCGCTTGACTGATTCCAAGGGGGTTACCCCAGTGGAGAGGACAAAAATTTGGACAGTTATGGTACTGACCTTTGCGACAGTTATGGAGTAATACTCTGCATTGTAACAGTGAAGTCGGGTCCATAATTATTCAAAAATACCCTTGGACCAAATTAAATCAATAGGACGTCAAGAAAAACCATGTCGTGTAAAATTTTAACTCTATCCTGATTGTAAAAAATAAAAATCTTCCCCCCCCCCCAAACATAAAAAATGTAGATTACCTAATCCAGACTTCCATATAAATCTAACGAGATATCGAAATAATTTCCTACAACTAAATGGTTACGAATTAATTTGTATGCTGACAAATTATAGGCAAATACGTGACAGCGGTCGCTGGTCAAAAATCAAACGGTGACACGTGTCTTCAGCGGCTGAATCAGTATAATAAATAGGAGGAGGACAAGCAAAGGGGGTCCACCCCCGTGTTTCGCGACGCGAATTAAATTCTCATTTTGACTCACCTTGAAGTCGTCTCTAAACGACAAGCCGGCTAATTAATAAGAATTTCACGAACAAGATGGCGACAGAAAGCGAATAGAAGACAGCTCTCGCGTGTACGAATGATGAGATTCTTATACTGTGTTAGAAGAGATGAGAAAAGAAAGAAGCAAGCCTGACTATATTATGGTTGAGCCTGTGTTATCGATAAACATACAACAGGGGTGGGGTCGCATAAGGAATCTCGACTATTGCGAAGAAACGGGGAAGGACACGCCGAATAATTTCAATAGATTCGCGGAAAACATGTCACGGTAACTGCAAAGTTAGGAATGCGTCACCTATGACCCAGAAATTGTAATCGAGGAGGATCGACACGCAATTTCTGTGTGCGACTTCATTTCAAGTGAGTAGTGGAAACAATTGATTCTACATGATAATTGTCGGGAAGAACATTTTCTAATGGTCAATATAACCCCTTAAACTCAAACAAATATCGATTTGTTTAAAAAGGACGTACAATAACACTAGATTTAGAGGCTGGGTCAAGATAACGGATTAAAAATTGTTTAATCTACGAGTTCCGAGAGACTGTGCTGTACGGAATATCGTTCAGTAAATATATTTCAATATGTTTATAGCACGTTTATCGGAACAAAATACTTGAAGGTATAATAGCCACACATCCTATGCCTGCTACTTGAATATGATAGAAAATAAAACAATTGAGTTGCTCCAGACCCTGCTGTCGAAACACGGAATTGATTTATCTCACTCAGTACCTACATGTTGTCGACGGAAATAAAATGGTGTGTTCATTCGTGCGTCATTGCATTCTCTTGAAAGCCACTTGAAAGCCATGCCACCCAGTCACGTTTACTCCGTCAAAATAAAATGCAATAATAACGACAGTAAAAGCAAATGTTTCCGGAGATGCACTTTAAAATTTCGAAAGGGATAATCGAAGCCGCCCCGACCAATCGCCTTATATCGAAAGAAAACTATAGATGGTAATAAAAATTGATTTTGAAGTTCGATAAAGAAATATTATGTCACTAGCATGTGACCGACGTTGTAGTCAAAGTGTCAACGAGAGATAAAATCATAATATATTAGAAAATACGTGAAAGAGAAAAGGGAAAATTAACAGAGATAAAATGGTATTTGAACATGTGTTAATAGAACTGTCGAAAGTTTCATTAGCCAAAAAATTAAATATGTCTCGGAACAGTGCGTGCATCCGAGTGAAAAATGTCCTCTCATCAGTGTGCACTGTGCATGAATTATATACGCACCGTTTATGCACTATATTAACCACCTCAACTTTGAAATGTTCAAAGTGAATTGAAAACCGCGACACAGTTTCGCGGAACTAGATCTCCCACCGAAGTAAGGCTCCTATTCGAGAGGTGAGGGTATTAAAAAAAAAGGCTATAGCCGGGTTTGGGGGTCAAATCGGCCCCGGAAGGGATTTTATTCCAATTTGCGCCCATCGATAGCCTACCAAAAAAGATACCTTTCAGCCAAGTTTTAGCCCTATAGCTCATCTGTAAGGGTAGTTATACAGGAAAAACGAAAATCCAGTTTTTGGCCCATTTTCGACAGTCCCAGGATTTTGGGTGTCACCGGACACCAGTTCGAGACTCCACGTGAGCGAGCCCATTGGGAGGGCAATCTTATTATACAAATAGTCTAGTTCCTTATCGTTTTCCATATTATTAACACTTCATTAATTACACATCCTCAACATAATTTGAACAAAGCTCTCCTACTCCGACGTCCAAACTACTCCACCCTCTTACCAATAGAAATCCTTTTAGTGACCCCATATAGTTAAGAAACAACCAATAGAAGAAGAGTCAGAGTTAACGTTATAGAAGACGCGACACCGAACACCAGAACGCTATGACATCCCGAGACGTCCGGTACTTTTTAAGAACACTCGATCCAGCGAACCAGCCTCTTGTACGACGAAAGTCCACTACGCAAATATATTACGAATAAAATCGTTGTTGTGAAAACTGTCGTGCCGTGTGCATTTCCTCCGATCGGGACAAGGACCCAACCCATTCGCGGAAAACCCTTCCGTGTGTTGCGGCAACGTAACACTCCATTATATCGATGTGCTTTGGCAATAAATGGAAATTTCGAAATTAGCACCTCGTTATTGTGAGTGTATACGAAGGCAGCGTTGAATGATTCCGTTGCCTTCTCTTAATGTGTACTAGGTAACATTGAGCACCTTGGATGGGGAATAGGGTGATACGCCGTTGGATATATATACTTTATTCCTTTGAGTACACTATGGTTCGCGATATAAATGTTTGTTTCGAGCGTTCTTAACTGTTAAGTGGTGGATCGCGATATATTGGCTTGTTTTGGAGAGTTCGTCTCGTCCGTTTGCCAGTTCAATTTGTGTCTGGTCTGTCTTATCGTGTTCTGTCTATCGTCAGTTCGGTTTTTTCGTGATTGGATGATTTTGGATTTAGGTGGGAAAATGTAGCGTTTCGTAATTGGACGTGGGTGCATTGGGAGGAGTTTTGAGTTCATGAGAGTGAGAGACTGTCAGGAAATTTCTTGGTTTTGTCTTCGTTCGTCAATGGTGTGATTTATTGTGGTCGTTCCGTTCGTCGTTTTCGTTAGTTCGGGATTGTCGAATTACGGTAGATATAAATTAATTTTCTCTGTCGTTTGTAACTAGTTCGCACGTGTTTTTTATGGTCATCCCTTTCAGGTATGTCCCATTGTCGCCTGGAGGAACGGTACGGTACGGTCGACCTTCGGTGTTGCCGTCGCAACAGTGAGTGTTACCGTAATTTTATTCAAGTATATAAAATCGTGATTTTACAACATTCTGATCAAGTATTCTTCTTCCAAGTTTCGTGAGTTGGGAACTTCAGAACGACTACGGATCATTTGTTATCCAATTTTTTTCGCTGACTTGTAACTAGACTTGTAGATGGATTGAAGTACAGTAATGTCTTATTAGTTTTCTAAATTTTGCAACGTGACTATGTCAGTGGTAGCGACCATTTTGTTGTGCGTTTGATGAACAAGTCTGTGCTGACCTGATGAGAGATATTGACGTGTCGTTAGTGGATGAGTTTATAACAAACTACTTCACATTAATTCGTACACGACTGTGTGTGGAAAGTAAAACAAAGATCCAATAAATTTTAATTTTTTCTGAATTTTAGAAATTTTCGACCATCTTTTCACACTATAAATGTATAAAAGTTCGCAATTTAATTATAGTAAGTTCAATATGGTCCCAAGAAATAGCAATCTCTTAATTCCGATCATACACAAGTTTACAATCAATTATAGCTGATTGAATGTTGTCTCAAAGCACTGCAATCTTTTAGCTTGCATCAAAAAAGGCCGCTTGATGTCCAACTCCGATTCGTTTCTCAATCGCATTTCGCTGACCGTTAAGTGCTGAGAAGCATCGTTTATGGTCTTACATCTTAATATCTGCGTAACGATCAGCAAGATCCTTAAGAAGAGTAAAATTAACCAGCACACAATCAACGTGTAAAAAACTTTGTTTAATCAGTTGCGATTACAGAGAAAGGGGCATTGGAAACGGTAATCAAGTCGGAAATGCGATTCAATTCCCAGGATCGAATTTTCCAAGTTCCAGGGATACTGAACAAAATTTACACCCTTTCGTAATTTGATTTTTACAAACGGATTGCAATGACGTAATGATTATTGATCATCCTAAACATTCATACCCGAGCAACTGGAGAATTGCTGACAAATCGTTGGAATTAATGACGATGTTTATTGGCAAATACAATTAACTAAAACGGAATGTGTACTAACGCCGTTACTTGTTATATTAATTTTCACAATAGATCGTAGTTTATCAATTTAACGCACTAGACGATTCGCATTAATTTAATGTAATTAAAGTGTTACAATAAAAATCTTCTGAAAAGAGTTTGCATTGAAACAAAATGGTGCGTGCTCTTTTTATAGTCGATTCCTGAAAAATTTAATAAGGACTGCCTGGGAACAGGCTCGCTGGCACCGACTACTAAACATATCGTCATTTTCGTTATCTCAAGATAACAACTTTCTTTTTTACAACCAACGATGAAACATTATGCTTGATGCATCGGCTACCATGTACTGGGGATCGTTAATTGATTTTAATTAATGCTGTTTCCTCGGCCAAGTTCTGGTCCCCATTAGCATGTTTAATTACAAGATGTCCTCCGGATGCTACTCAAGCGTCATAATCGCAAATAATAGAACAGCCGATAGGGAAGGAGAAGACCGGTCCTGGGGACTGCGACTAGTAATTCAGCTATTCTGATGTACCGGAGCACTAGAAATATTCTTCGAACTAGGTTTTCCGGGAAGAAAACATGGGAACTGCGCCACTTTCCGTCGACGTAATTTCATCGAACAAAATCTGTCGCCCACATAACGGTACCGGACCAATATATCGAAGAGAATTATCGTTGTAGTAGTAGTGTTGTATATCGGTAGGTGCACGCGTTCACATTTGAATCACGTATGAAGGGCTAAAAAGTCATTCAGTGTAAATCCAATTTTCATAATTTAATTTATATAATTCTGGGATTATTTATACATCCCTTAATATTATGTATACTCTTCTAAACGTTTATGCTTATCATTACTAGGCATGTCTCTTTTGACAACGACGTTTAAAAAAAATGAAATGAATATAAAATTACAAATTACATTATAACATCATATGTCTTCAATTGAATATATTCTATAATGCTTCAATTGAAGTCTGTTTTACTTGTAAAAAATAATATTGCTACCGTGCTGTTGCAAAAAAGCTGTAATTTACCTCAGCCATTTTTTCGCCGATTTTTTATTTTATAATTCCTAGGCAGCGTGCATTTTATTACACGATGCACCGAAATAAATTGAATAGTTACATGGATATCAAAAATCCACCACCACCGCCAGAGGCATTCCAATTTCCTGTGGCGAAAAAGTCTGTGCCAAGTTTTGGTTGTATAATAACTATCGGAATATCCTTAGGGGTACAGTCTGTACTCCGATATCGTGAAAAAAATCTTTTCGATTATTAAAAGTTTTTGAATATTTCAAATACCATTGCAAACTACATTAAACGTTGCTGACTTACATTTAGAATACTTTTTTATACGCTTTTCCAGTTCTTAAAGTGTCACTTCGTCATACTAAACCATATGACGTGGATTTTTTGTGAAGCTAGATGAATTAGTTTACTACGCTAAGGGAAAAAGGAATTTTGAAAGAATTGCGGGAAAAATACTAGAAGTTTTTTTTTACAATAGAAAACACTTGCATAGAAAAGGAAAATTACTTACATAGAAAATTTAAAAAATTCGATTCTGACCAATTGCAATTTTTTCACAAAAAGTTTGATTTACTGCAGGAAACTAAATCTTCTAACATTTCGAAAAGATTAAAGTCGTTTGATGGAATTTTTAAAAAGTTGCCTTTTTAGAAGTGTCCGAATATAGCTGTGACAGACTGTATGTCTTTAGACACTACGTCTGTGGACATTGCACGACGCTGTAGTATTGGTAGAACGTTATCATCAAGTAAGGAGTGCAAACGGAATCACCGAGTAGCGTTGCAACCCTTGTTTGTTTCGTCCCATCGTTCGTATGCCGACTGAATGGAAAAGGATGTTGCTCGATAATGTCGCTGGAAAAATAGGCACAAGATTGACGCCATATACACAGTATGAGGCAGCCTTAGGTACTTAACGACCGTGGTCGATCGATATGCGATAATTAATTAAATTCGAACAGGTGGTCCTGCCGCGGTGATAGTAACTACGATCCTGCCGAGAGGGGGTTCAACTTATAAACAGAAATTTCAATGAAGCACTCTTTAGAAAGTCCTCATAATTCCCTTACAATTCCTGTGCAGGAAAACTCCGACCTAAAGGATATAAAAAATGAAGAAAATAAATATATTCAGAAGAAATTGTTCCTTTAACTACAATTTTTCTGAAAGCACCTTTTTGCACCCAAGCGAGTATGTACTCGTCATAATATTTTCACCGGTTTCTACATCGTGTACAAAGTATACTATTGTAGCCGCTAGCTAGGCGCCGGAAGAAAAATCTTCACCAAGAAAGATTTATGGTTTGCACAGCATAAGACGCTATTTGTGAGAAAACGTCTTTAACGATATTGGCCACTTAGCGGACAGATGTGTCCTTTGTAGTTCCCAACGACGAACTCAATAGCGCAAGTGGACGCCATTTTTGGGTAGTCGAAGGGTCTCCAGCGTAGAGTGCCCCAGCGACGCGTGCCTGCTTTCTATCAATCTGGGCCCGTTAATGTAAGCGAGGAGCCACGTACCGCACTTAGCACGGGGCCCGGAAGACACCCCGCTGCATCACCAAAATTAGATTTTTAACGAAACGACGCGTTCACCCTTGTCACGCACGAGGGGCGTAGAACGTGGGCGTGTTGCGCAAAATTCACAGATTGGTGGAAGTTCCTTGAAAGGATTTCCACCAATCAGTCGGCAAGCGTTTTGGAATATAAGGCAACAAACTACCGACGCGAAATATCATCATCATTGTCATTCTCAGTCTCGCGCTACCCCTTGTCGAGGGCACACAGGTCTACACCTGACACCTCGAGCTAAAATTCGCCGTCTTTCGCTATAAACAACTCTGCGCGCGCACCGCGAAATCACACGCACTCCACACGGAAAATCCAAATTCACCCTCGAACAGCCAACAATCATCACCTCCTGCGGACAATTCCCTCGGACCACAGTAAGCACCATCTCCCCAAGATGGAGCTTGGGGAGGAAGACACTAAGAAACTGAGCCCATGGACCAAAAGGAACTCAAGGAAAGACGGGAAACCATATCCCATTAAACCCACAGGACGCTCGCTTTCGTTATCTAACTCCCGCCCAGCAACTCTTATCAGCACCAACGACATGAAAGCAAAGGTAAGAAACCCCACACCAACCCCCGATTCCCAGTTCCAAATACCCACATCAAACAGATTTGGCATTTTCCAGGACTGCATTCGCACTGACGATACAAACACTCCACTCAATACCTTCACTCAACCGACCTCCAACAACATCCAACAACCTACAAAAATAACCACTCCACCCACCACCTCCAAACAAACCAAACCTCCCCCCATATACCTACACAACAAGAATATAAATCATCCGTTATTCATCCAAAAACTTACACAAACATATGGAACCATCTTCCACGCCAAATTCACAAACGATAAACTCAAAATCCAACTAGACAACACCCAAGACTTCCAAAAATTAAAACAAGACTACTTTAATAACAACTTAGAAATTCACAAACTGAAAAAAACACTTACAGTCGTGCTTAAAGGACTCCCCAAATTCTCACCCCAAGACATAATCCAATCCCTGACCAACCAAGGCCTCACACCGACCTAATGCAAGGAAATCCCTATTCCCACCAAATACTCTCTATACAAATTAACTTTCTCCCCTGGCACCACCCTCATACAAGTTAAATCCATTAGATACATTAACTCAGTCAGAGCATACTGGGAAAAGTATGACTCTAAAAAACCCATTATACATTGCTTCCGATGCCAAGCACACGGACACACCTCCTCAAACTGTTGACGACCATATACATGCCTCAAATGTAGAAAAGACCACGATACCCTCACCTGCTCCAAATCCAATGACACCCCCGCAACCTGCGCAAACTGCAAGGGTATTCACCCAGCAAATTACAGCCAATGCCTTGCCCTCCTAGCCTTCCTTCGCAAAAAAAAAAACTCCAGAAACCTACACAACACTCATCCCTCAAACAAACAACCCATCACTCTCCCCCCTCCAATCTACCAACCTCAACAAACCCCTTCCTCCTCCTCACCCACCCCCACACGCACAGGTAACTAGCCAAATCCAACCTCCCCGGATCTCACCAACAACCAACAATTAATAGACACTTTCAATGTCCTTAACGCCTCCGGAGAATTTAACACCATCCCAAACATCCTCGACCTAATTCAGAAGCACTACCACTGCACCAACACCATCGATAAAGTCAAGGTAATTATCTATAGAGTCCAAACCTTAGATAAAAAAAGAACCCCCTCAAAATACTGCTCTGGAACGCATGCAGCCTCAAACCCAAAATCCACGAACTAGATACCTACCAATGGGTCCCCCAACCCACCCTTCAAGACATCGAAGCAGTCCTGGTCAAGATAAAATCTAATCCTCCCATCATAATAGGTTCACTATACTCAGCCCCAAACAAAAAACTCAACCCACAGGACTTCACCGCTCTCCTACCAACCAACTCCCACTTCCTACTAGGTGGAGACCTCAATGCGAAACACCGACACTGGAACAACTCCCACCGAAACCAAAAAGGCCTCACCCTGAAAAACTACTTAGAAAACTCACGCACCTACATCATCCACCCCCAATCCCGACTCATCTCCAACCCCGATATAGACCATCAACAATTGACTTTTTTGTCACCAACCTCCCAGTTACACTTGAACTCAACCTCAAATCACCTTTCACCTACCTTAAGAAAACCCCAACCACTGATTGGGAAAAATACAGAACCCTATGCAACAACCTCCCAATCCAACCCTCCCTCCCCTCTCCTACACACATCGACAATGAGATACATCTCCTCCCTAAAACAATCAACCACTCATACAGAGAAGCCACCACCTGGGAAATAGAAAATCCGGACTCCAAATTCACTCCTCCACTCTCACCTCACTAATCCATAAAAGAAACAAAGCTCGCAGAAAATACCAAAAAACGGGTAACTCCTTCTTCAAACTACAAAGAAACCTACTCACTGGGAAAATCAAGGAAGAGATATCCAGCCTCCAAAACACCCTCTGGACTAAAAAACTTAAAACACTAAAAACCTAAGACAACTCTCTCTGGCATACTTACAAAACTCTTAAACCAAAAAACCCCAGAATCCCACCACTAATAGACCACCAAAAACAAGAACACACTACCGACTCCCAAAAAGCCCAACTCCTAGCAAACTCCTTTAAACAGATTCACGACAATGCCAACTCCCTCCATTCAAACATACAAACCCATACCACCCAAAACCAACAGAACCACCACCACTGTGTCTCTCTCTCCCATCATGATCAAAGACCTCACCCGCAAACTATCCAACAAAACCCCTGGAATAGACCAAATCACATCCATTAAACTCAAGAACCTTCCTAAGAAAATAATAGTCCAACTCTATTACATCTACAAACAATCCCTCATCACCAACTACTTCCTAACCACCTAGAAAACCGCCAAAATCGTCTCCATCAAAAAACCGAACAAAAACAAATCTGACCCGTCCAACTATAGACCGATAAGCCTCCTAACCATCCTAGGTAAAAATCTAGAAAAAATAATCCTCATACAAATCTCCGACCACCTCCAAACTAACATCTTAAGACGAACAATTCGGCTTCAGACAAAAACACTTCACCGTCCAACAAATCCACAGTGTCACCGAACACATTACACTAGAATACAACAAAAACTGCTCCACAGGTATGATCCTTCTCGATCTCCAAAAAGCCTTTCACTCCGTCTGGCATCAAGGCCTAATCCACAAACTACAGCTACCTCACAGACAGAACCCTAACGGTCTCTGTAAATGGCACCCTGTTCCGACCCAAATCCATTAAAGCCAGAGTCCCCCAATCCATTAAAGGCGGAGACCCATCCTCTTTAACATATATATTAACGACATATCCAAACACCCCAAATCCTACCTAGCCATCTACGCTGACGACACAGCCATATACTCCTCCTCCTGGCAACCTGCTCAAGCCGCTAAAAACCTACAACACCACCTAAACACCATCTCCCAATACTTTCAGGACTGGAAACTCCAACTAAACGAATCTAAAACACAAGCAATCACCTCTTCCACCCCTCCTGCAAAAAACCTACCCCCGCTCCAATCACACTCAACCAAATCCCAATCCCGTGGTTCAAACAGGTAACCTACCTTGGACTCACACTAGACCAAAAACTCAACTGGGCAAAGTCCATACAGGACCGAATCCACAAAACAAATCCCTTAATCCGACTCCTATACCCACTCATCTCCCATAAAAGCCCTCTCACGATAAACACCAAAAAACTCCTACACCAAACTTGCCCCTGATCAACCCTCATATACGGACACCAAATCTGGATCACTGCAGCCAAAACACACCTCCAAAAAATCCAGTTCAGCCACAACAAATTCCTAAGAATCATACTCAACGCCGATTAAGAAGTCCCGAAGCATCTCCTGCACCTCATCCCTTCACACAGCCTTCACACCCGACCACCCGAACCCACTCATAGCCAACACAGGAAGTTACAACCCACACAATCTCTACCTCAAAACACGTAGATATAGCACCACTCCTAGAATGATCCACGACACTCTCCACCCCCCACCCCTATCGGAATCTTCTCGCTAGGTACTGTACAACCCCGTACCCAAGTGAAAAACAACCACAAAAAAAAAAGAAACGCGAAATATAGACACAGTCTCGTTTAGCTAGTCGCAGCCGAATCTCAGCCGAGTCATAGTTGCGCTAAGCTAATTATCCCGGACGCTGCCGTTATTTACCATGATACTGAATAGGTATTCGAAGGCATCCGCCTACCGAACCCAGTTCCTTCACTATTATAAAAATACTTTTAATTGTTCAGGGTAAATCTTTACGGCCTCTTGTGTGTCATACTACACTTCTAAGCATTCCTCGTGCCCGACTTGTTGATAAATTAAGTACTGGCAGCGCTTTTAGCGTCCGCCCTTTGTCAAATCGATCCCCACTCATCCCCTCTGCGTCTTTTCTACGTCGATTATTATCGAGAAACAGGAAACAGGATCTGCTCTAAAGGCAGAGGAAAATATTAATTCAGTTAATGGTTCATTTTATTACTTAAACCCGATACGTCACACCTACAACGTAGGAGTTCCCTTAAAAAATTCCTACATTTTAAATACTATTTCATTTGAAATAGTATTCAAAATACCATTTCATTTCAACTGTGTATTAGCGATCGCGTTATGGACGCTGCAAATAATCTTGTTTGAATCTGCTTTTCATTCTTCTTATTTGATTTTCCGGAAATGAATTCACAGAGTCGTTTGCTGAAATTGTCGCTCGTGTATGGCAATCACGATTTCATTCGTGCAAGAAATATCAAATTAATTTTCCCCGTGTAGACATTTGATATTACATATGAAGCATCCAACGATTCAGAGAGAAACTCCACGCATTTTTATAACCATTTCTTTTCACATTTCGTAAGAGGAGGTTTTGCGTTTGATAAAATGTTACAGCTCAGAGCGAAACATACGCTGGTAGCAAACGCGTTAATTATTTCTCTTTCCATCATCATGTGTTCTATGGTCGTAGCAATTGGTCACCGATTAAATCGGAGTAACGAGTGACGGACGAGGGATAAATCATAGCCAGAAAAGTATAAATACACGAGCGATCAAACGTATGGCGATCACAGACAGAGAAGACCACCGGTTTGGTTTCCGGATTTGTACGAGCAGGATCAATAATCATGTATGTTTCTCAATGGGATCGCGATTGAGGCACCTGATTCCCAGGACGTTTTTCTCATCTCTGACGTTCGCGGGGGTAGGACAGAAAGGGTGTCGTGTGCATACAGTTTCGCTGTCAAATGGACGATACGTAGTCCTCCACGAGTTTTGAAAAAGTACTTCACAGGTAGGTGGAGATATTGTTACCACCGGGATGCTCCTGTTCTGACTGAAGAGAAGTATGGTATTTGCTGAGAGCACGTGGATGGTACACACCGTGACATGACAGGTTTGGTGTAAGTGACTCTACAAAACCGTGCGTATCTGTGTCGCACGAAAGAATTCTTCTCGAAGCCATTTTAACTCCAAAACGAAACATTTTTTTCGACCTAGAATATTTACATAGAAAATGGTCGAATTTACTCGTACAGTACTGAAATGTTTAGTAATTTATTAAATACAAATATATTTTATAATGTCAAAAATATTTTGAATAATGATACAGGAATTTTTAGTGACGCCTTACGGTCGTCATTCGAGTGCTAAGGGTTAATAGAAGTGAGGACACCTCTCTCCATCTGTGACGAAATGTGGAAAATACAAAGCAGATATTGTTGCTTAACGTTTCTTCTAAAAACGGATTAATATTATTTATTAATTTAGAATCGATGCAGCCAAGCGATGGAGGCAGAAATCGCAACGGGCTGAAATAAAATAAATCAGAATACGGGAGGGATGTAACGATTTTCGATATTTCGCAGCCGATTAAACAACTAATTATTGCGCAGTGGCTCTTGAAACACATTACTTTGACGCAACAGCGAAGAGAAGCGAGGGTGGGGCCGTGTGAACGTGAATGCTACCAGCAGAACCGGGGATAATGTAGAACAGAAAAAGGCGGAAAGTCGAAGATAAAATTTTGCTGTACCTGGAAAACGCTGAATAACAAGCCGATTTTTTCTTTACGCCGCTGAAAACGTACCAATAAAATTATTGACCAGGCCAAATATAGATTAATACCGCATTCCTGCTTGCCAATCCCGCGAATGGAAATAGTAAAATCGGATTCGTTATATTCTGTCGAAAGTTATTGATCGGGAGATTAAACATCTTCACATGCAAATTCGTGGAATTTAAAAGTTTTTTGTATGACCCTATTGAGAGCATTGAATATAAAAAATTATATTTTGAAGGATTATTCATCCCAGTCTAACCGAACAATGATTAACAAGACTGAAGATTTTATAGATTTATGTTAAAAATGAATGGATCAAACGCAAAACAGTGTAAAAGCATTTAGGATATTTAAAAACACTTAAATGATTTAAAAGGGAAATTTTGATTTGTGTATCTTCCAACGAACGCAGGCGATATTTATTTCGCATTAAAATTCGCAATCTAGTGGTGAATCTTTCGCCCTAGCGATTCGATGACTCTTCTCCGTATTTAAACGTGTAATCTGTTCCATTTTTCGATTTTAATAAGCGCGGATTACATCCGGTCAACGCGTAAATATACCATCCACATGACTATACACAAAATGCGACGAAATAAATGCGTCATTTGTTGCGAACGTGATTTTTATTTTATTTCCAATATCGTGAAATCCTATGGTTATTTGCAGAAAAATTGTGTTTTAATATTGTTTGCTACGTTCGCAAATTCATGCTCGACGGTTAATCAAGTCACATGTCAAAAAGAAAGCGTTGCTCGTGTTCGTAGACGCGAGGAAGAACGGAAACTGAATTTTTCCGAAAAAAAAACAAAAAAATTTGTTGAAAATTAAAATGTTCGATAACATTGTTGACTTAAGGTATTTTATATTCGAACAATTTATTTAAAGCTATACAAAATTTGATTTCGTAGACATTCCGGAAGACAGATATTTCCTACTCGAAAAATGGATAGTATAGGCAAAGGCTGTTTACCGAGGTGATCTTTCCAGTCATTTGTCTTAATGAGAGCCATCAAGATACGCGAGAAGAGAAAATACGCATTGGACCCGTGAGAAAGGGTCTTTACGGCAACAAAATGAGCTTGAAGGAAAATCCTTTTTCCGCAGCATGTTCGTAACCACTCAAATTAGGGCAAGGGAGCCAAGTATTGTGGGGGTACAATTACTGTGCTTATATTATTTATATTATTATTTAGTATTCATTATGCTTTAAAAATAAGTATAATTAATATAGGAAAATTAATTGGCTCCTTTACCTTATACGTTGACATTTCGCCAAATGTTTATACTCGTTGGAATGAATGCGGGAACTTTGTTTCCTTGTGTAGCGCAATTATAAACTTTCTTGAAGAAGTATATTTTAGTATCGCTTCTCGACACACGTAGCAGAATTATTAATGAAAACCTTTTTTAATACTTCATTGGTTAGTTACAGTTATTTACACTCATTTTGTGCTGTACAATCGATTGCGCATATCGGTTTATTTCATCCGTACTGACCGACTTGATCGAGGGTTGGCTATACGTTTCGCTCAATAATATTTTCAGAGTTCCAATTGATTATCAAACGCTCGTCGGCGAAATCCGATATTTGAGCTCTCAATGCCAAACAATTATACAAGTTAACAAGCAGGAAGCAGATAAAAAGTAAAATACCGGCGTGTATAACGCGGTACGTGAATTACATGGAATTTCGTATCTGCTCGAGCATTGTACCACTCCCAATAACACGGTGCTTCAGTCGCACAATTATTGATGTTTTCTTCAAATGTAAAATGTAAAATTAACTAAAATGTAACGAAGTCAAGTCAATTAGTTTAAGAGCTACCTCGGGAATGAAACTTAAATTTGCAACGAGACACAATGGAATTAAATACACTGAATTGCGGGAAATCGGATACTCGGAGATTGATCTCTGAAGATCTGGAAGCTCGATGCTGGAAGCCGATGCCATATTTACGAAACAATCCTTGCATATAATTGAAACGTACAAATACTATGAATGCATAAAAATCCGCAATCTACACAAATAATTTTTAATCTCAAAAGTCATATGTGCAAAGCACAACTCTTTAACGATCGTTACATCAATCACCATGATTTTTTAGCGATTTACGACTCCCAAGATCGCCTGACTCGTTTTTTGAACCTTCTTTCTTTTCTCAAATTTTCAAATTGAGCAAGATAATTTCTGGATCATTTCCTCTCTTTTATTTCAGAACTTGCTACGGGCAAAAAATGGGGGAAAGTATCGATATAGTCTCTGAATAGTCGTAATTGAGTTTCGAACGTTACTCCTCCGTTATAGTCGAAAAGCTATTTTCAGGAATTTATTCGAGAAAATCGATGGATCGATTTAAGGTTTGTTCTAGTAGAAACAGACTACCTTGGTGACTAGTTAGAAAAATTGTCGAGTTCGTGCGGAAATAGATATGACTGATAAATGAATTTTTGCAAACCTTCGGAAGCATCTCATGATTTTTAAATTTTATATTTATTTTTTCCGCTATTATTTAACAGTTAAAACAACTAATCTATAATCTTACAAATGAGAAACACAATTCTAGAAATTTTGCTGTCGGTAAATTTATAATATTTTTTTAAGGTGATAATAATATTGTTTGTAATCATAGATAACTATATTAATGTATTTAATCATTTTTGACGGACACGTCCCGAATAAACTGAAAATAAATTATGGAAGGTATGAAATTCTCTCGCAATAACAACTCCTTTGCAGTATTCGCTTTTAACTGCTATAACGATGTAAAGGAAACGATACTTCCTATTGACTCCGTTTGTGTTAAGTTTCAAGCGTAAAATAATTTAAGAAGCCAGAAGACTTTACGGAATTCACCGCGATATAAATTTCGAAAGCTAACCCTTTGCACTCTGAATTTTATTTCAATTACGTTACCAGCAGCTCCCAACGCTCTAGTTATTTGGACATGAAATAATGTCGAGTGGTCCTCGACAATGGAACTATTGAGATAAAAACTAATGTCGAGTCACACTCGACATAGGAGTGCAAAGGGTTAATATTATAGACCGTAAAGTTTCATAAACTTCTGTTTCCCAGACACCGGATTAAGCGTACTCTGTTCTACTTGCTTCAATATCCACCGAATGAGATAGACAGTAGGTCAATGTACAGATTGATTCATTCAAAGGGATTCGTCTCACGAATTACTCTAAAAGAAGAGGATAGGAGAGGAGAGGAGAGGAGAGGAGAGGAGAGGAGAGAGGAGAGAAAGAGAGAGAGAGAGAGAGAGAGAGAGAGAGAGAGAGAGAGAGAGAGAGAAAGAGAGAGCGAGCAACGTGTTTGTATAGGGGAAGAGTTGTGGACCTTGCCCTTGTATTATTAACACATTATACATCAATTTTGTCTGCCTAGATTCATAAACTCGTTTCCACTCCCGCGAGTGCGGAAACGCAACTCGTCGAAACGAATCGATCCTGGACAGGCTCGACAGAGGTGTCAACTTTTCAATCCCCTTTCTATAACCCTCCTTGTCTCGTGGTAATTCAAATTCTTCCATTCAGAACAGACAATTTTTTGAGATACATCAACTTGTTAGATCGCTATTGGCAAATTAACTGGCTATTAAATTGGCTATTAACTGGCAAAGGAACAACTCACAATTATCAGCTGCTCATTGTCGCATTTATTATCTACATTTAAACATTGGCTTTTGAATGAATAAATCGAGTGTTATACATCGACTGACCATTGAATAGACAATTTTTTTCAACCCTAATGAGTGACGTAAAATTTTGGAAAAAATGTGCGACATAACGATAATGTGCAGCTATTATTTGCTACAAGGTTCGTTCGAATGTCTTTGATAGTGACCGAGAAGAGTGCATGCAAAGTTAAGGGTTGTAAAACTCGTATCTTCCTGTTATTGATAGTCTAAAGCTGTTTAAGATCTTTTTTATGGTTTATTTATTTACAACCCCGACATGACACATATACTTCATAATCTTACAAGGGACATCGCCCAAATGTAACACGCCGATTTTAATGAAACTTATACAGGTTTATTGAAAAATATTTGACACGTACTTTTTTCATCTGGAATAATCTATATTTAGAGGATGAGCAAAATGATTTTTTTTTTTTTAATTTGTGTGTTATCGATCAAGGAACATGGTCATATGAAAAGATTTCAGAAAAAATTATATGTTTAAACAACATTTAAACAATTCATATTTTCTTCTGACTTACCAAGAGACGATGGAACAGACGGTCTTCGTGAAGCAGATTCACGAACACAAAACGCAAAACGAAACTCGACGAAATCGAACACGTTTACAAATTGAGTCCGGAAAGGGTTGCTGTCGTTTGCCCGGGAAAATCGAGCACCACGCTTTATATAACTTCCCATCGATGCCCACGTGCTGAATCCGAACAGAAAGAGGATTGCGAATGGCCGAGGGAGGGGGATACGCATTCAGAACTACGTCGGCGCGAGGCGTCGAGACGTCTCGCAACGCATCGCGTTTTCCAATGACGACGCGTGGCACCCGAAACAATAAAAAGATAACAACACCTCGTCCCTGAATCGCCGGGGAACCCATCGTTCTCTCTGAGAGGGACCTATATTTGACGAAATACATGTTACCAATATTATTTAATATTCCAGACTGTATTTCGCTTAAAAAAAATAGTAATTTCAACATTTTTCACAATGATTCCCTTTTAAACCGAGCATCAAGGGTTGAGAATTTTTGAATAATTTGTTTAAAAGGGACGGCAATTTCAATTATGGCAAAAATGATAGGTTAAATACAAAATTATAGAGAATATTTTTAGAGAAAACTGTTCGACACTTTGAAGTGATTAAAAAGGATAATTTGAGATTTCGGCAGCCACGAAATTGTCCATCGAACGAGGAAGTACCCCTGAATCGTTGGAGCCTCAACCAGGTGATACAGGTCCCACTTCGGAATTTTTAAAGGTAGTTTCTAAGTTTTGTTATACTACGAACTTGGAATGAACTCTATTTAATTTTTGTGGATTATTTCTTGCGCGAAATTGCGTGCAAACATTTGTAAAAGTCGATTTTAATTTTTCTTGTAAGTACTATACCATTCCTAATTACAGAAGAGTAAGGTGTATGAGCAAGAACGGTGTCAACATTTCCACTAATTTTCTGTCGAAAAACTTCCCGCAAAGCAGCCACCTTTGTTCGCATAAAAACGAAAGATCTCCCTAAGTGGTTTTCTTGATTTAGGGGATGGAGAAATTATTTTTCCCTTCTCACACTCCAGACATACGAGGACGTGCCAAGTACGTATGTAATTGTATGTGAACGTATCTAAAATTCACAAGCAATAAGGATAAAAACTACGAGTTTCTGGGACATATAATCCTCGAACATACTACTTGAACATGTTTAAATTTTTTTCAAACGGATAGACGTTATTTGTTCGCTAAAAGTCATTTTATTAATCGATTAAACAGTCGCTATATGCTACGTCCATTGGACAGTAGTGGTCAGTTATGATACAGAAACATGTTGGAGCATTAAGGGTTAATATATGACACGAATCTTCACGTTTATCTGACCCGATTTAATTCGCCGGAGGTTGCAACCCCTAAAAGCCCCGGAAATTCGACCGACAGTTTCAAGCGATAGATCGAACCAAGCAAGTGACGAAAGTTTAAAATTTTCTGACTTTATTAAACGTAACTTGATCAGCTCGTAAACTTCTCCCGCGTCCCATTACTTAATTGTTTTCAAACCGTCATGGTTTCCCAGCCAAGGTAAGTTATGGAAATGAGGCTGGCCTGTGCATTCGAAAACTATGCGGTCCGATTCTCTGCGTATTCGGAGCTGCACATGTTTTTTATTCCTTGGCGGGCCCAATGAAAAGAAAATGATCTCCATAAATAATGGCCGAGGTTGCGAACGTTTTCACAGGTTAATCCGTATGTTATCGGTAGTATATCATTTATTAAGTGGGAGAAGTATAAAAAACAGAGTAAATCGTGTTATAAAAAAATTAAAAAACTTAACGCAGAATGCAGACATAGGCATTGACTCCGCCAGCAATACATCACGAAATGGTACTCCAGCGTCCACAGACTACGAATCAGAAGCCGAATTTAAGGGGGCCTGCTGGTCGACTCTGTGTAACCACACACATCCATGAAATCCATATACGTATATGAACTTGCAAGGGTCAAAATCTTGACAAATTGACGCTTCAATATTGCAATGAGCAGTTTAAAAGTGGTCACTTGTGTTTCCTAAAAGTCCAATCTATGTCTGTCCAGAGCCCAAATTGCGAATTTCTACCTGATCGTGGAGTAATTTGTAATATTCGGCAGAAATCTCGTTTTCTGAAGCAAGGATGACGTCACAAGATGGCTGCCGCAGAGAGATTCTCTTAATTTCGAGAGATTTAGTGTTCGTATCGAAAAAAAGGCTCTGGACGGTAAAGACATGTACAAATACGGTGGTATGCATTTTTAATTGATTACTTACTTATTTAAGGCGTAAAATGTCTAGAAAAAAAGGCACCATTTCGCGGTTCCGCTTAGTAGCGCCACGGTCTCCCCGCGGCAAACATTGAACCTTGCGATAGAATACGGTTGATAATGCAGATCGATAGTACAGGTTTACATATGTACGATATGTATGCTGCCGAATATTGCGAATTACTCGACGATAAGGTATAAATTCGCAATTTGGGCTCTGGGCAGATGTAGATTGGACTTTTAGGAAACACAAGTGACAACTTTTAAACTGCTCAGTACAATATTGAAGCGTCAATTTGTCAAGATTTTGACCCTTGCAAGTTCATATACGTATATGGATTTCATGCATGTGTGTGGTTACACAGAGTCGACCAGGCGGCCCCCTTAAAGACCGAGCGACTGACAAATAACATACAATGTAAGCAGATCGAGAATCGAGCAGGAATGAAAGTTTAAACTTTTAGATTTAGTATATTGAAAAATCTAAAAGTTTAAACTTTCATTTGATGCGGGATTCGATCCAGGATCAAAATATTCGCAGTCGGAGACGTTACCGCTTGCGCCAACGGAAACTGTTAAAACTCATATTCATATATTGAAATGTAACACAAATAAAATATTTTATATTGCAATTTTAAGTTTGTATACTGCTATTACATAATACACCTACAAAACGGTAAGAAGGCATCGAAACAATCAATTTTGATTTTTTTTTAACGACGATGCTATTTATAAAAAATTTTGTAGTTTGTAGGATACATGTAGTAAATGTATGATACATGTATAAATACATGTATAAATGTGTTTCAAATAATCGTATTCGAGCATGTAAAATGGATAAATCTAGTTTCAGTGATTTCGGATTCACTTCGGATTTCGTTTTTCATTATTAAATTATTTAATTATCTACCTGTAGCTCCGCAAATGTAGCATCTCATTGTTGAAGAAGTGCTCGTTACAGTATTGCATATTTTCCATCAAGCATACTGAATATCAAATTATGCTTAACAGATATTGTAAGAGCAGTATGTTTAAATAACCACTTTTTATTAGAAATATGCACGATGTCAATCACAGAGAATCACGTCAACACTTCGCACGTCGAGAAAAATATACAAAATTGTAAATCAGATCGTATCGTAACAATGGTTCTTTTACAAAT
>CM052140.1:94886-156908 GCA_028454255.1 Halictus ligatus | reverse complement strand
CCTCACCACCCCCCTCGTGGGCGGCACACGTCGGCGCGGGGGTCGCCCCCGCGCCCATATCCTCCTCGCGGGAACGGGACCCGGGCTCGCTCGGCGGCCTCCTTCTTGGACATCACGTCCTCGGCGAAGGAGGCCACCGCGTTCCACGACCCCCCGCTGCCGACCATGTGGTCGACCACGGTCGACAGCGAAAGGTCCCACCCTTCCACCTCTTCACAACGCTCACAACGCCGTCAACGCTCTCGTATGAGCTGGCGCGCACACACACACACACACACACACACACACACATACATCTGCCTTCTACACTTGGACCCTTGTGCTCGCCTACCTTGCCCACTAAGTTACCCCGTATGGGCCCAGGAACTTCCCCGTCAGTTTCTTGGTGTGATCTGCGTCCGCTGAATCGCCACTAGATCGCCTTCCTGATAGATCTTGGCCCTTTTCCGTCGCTTGTCGAATTGCTTGCAGTTCTCCTGCTGTATACATCGCAGGCTTTCCTTCGCCTGCCGACGTATTTCGTCCCGCTCGTTCTAGAACATATCCGCCAATTCAGCCTCGACTATCTCTTTTACTTGCAGGTCGACTTTAAGATGCATTCGAGTGCCGAAGAGTAGGGTGAAGGGGGACGGTCCCGTGCTCCGGTGGGTAGTTGCGTTTAGGCACTGTTGCACCGTCGGGACATGCTTGTACCATTCTGCGGGGTGCGGGGCGGATATTTTTGACAGCAGTGCAATTAGCGTCCTGTTTACTCGTTCCACCTGCCCGTTCCCCGCGGTACGCCCGTGACGATAAGGACGTACTCGATTTTCTCGTCGCTGCAATAGTCCTTGAAGGCCTGCGATGTTAATGCCGCGCCCCGATCGGAAACTATTCGCCGCGGGTTTCCGAAAATTGTCGCCTGTTTTCGTAATGGGTCCGTGACTTCCTTCGTGTTCGCGTTTTTGTGACGTATAGCCACACGAATTTCCAAAACGCGTCTACTACGACGAAGATTGTCACGTATTGCTTTTTTGTGGAGGGAAGTGGGCCGAGGTGATCGATGTGATAGGTGTCAAGGAGCCGGTCGCCCTTCTCGATCGCATGTAGTAGCCACTCCTGTCGTCCCCTTTTCCGCTCGGCGAGGAAGCAGTCCACGCAATTAGCTACTATTTTTTCGATTTTTGTCCGCATAGCAGGGAACCAATAATCGAGTAGTATCAGCACCTTCGTTTTCGCGGTGGAAAAGAGCCCGTTCTCGTGAGCTTTGCGAGTGACCTGCGTTTGCATCCCCTTCAGTACTACGATGCGTAATTCATCGTCTATCTAGCGTAGTAAGAGCCCTCGTTTCACTACGTTAACGCTTTTTACAATTTTTCGCATGGCGTCGTCGCGTTGAGCGCGTCAACGTGTTTCATCGTGCTTCCGGGTCGGTGCTCGATCGCATATTCAAATTCTTCGAGCAGCAGCGCCCAGCGGGCCACTCGAACGTATAGGTCTTTCTTTCGCATAGTCGACGCAAATGCCCGACAATCTTTTACTATTTTGAATGGAATGCCCAGCAGGTAGACTTAGAAGAAGTAAATATTTTAGGGCCCATACTATCGCTAATACCTCAAGCTCGTAGCTCGGTTATCATTTTTCCGCCGCCGTTGTCATTCCACTCGCATAGTACACGACGTGAAACGCACCATCCTCGCTATCGCGCTGTAGAAATATCACCCCGTAGCCGTGCATGGACGCGTCGGTATACAGCTCCGTTTCCCGCTCGGACCAGTAGATTCGCAGAACTGGCGTTTTGAGGAGAGCTTCCTTGAGCGACTAGAACGCGTTTTGCTCTTCCGCTCCGAAACGGAAGGATACGTTTGCTTTTAATAATCGCGTTATTGGACGTGCGATCGCGGAATATTCTTGGATAAATTTCCGGAAACATCCAGGTAGTCCAAGAAAGCGCTGCAGCAGCTTATAGGTCGTCGGGGTTAGGAAACGAACCACCGCTTTAGTTTTATTCTCCGAGGGGCGCACCGTCCCTCCTTCCACTATGTGCCGGAGGTACTCCACCCGTGTCTTCAAAAGTTCGAATTTCGACCAATTTATAACTAATCCGCATTCCGACGCTCGTTTCAGGACGGATTTTAATCAGCGCGTGACGCTTTCGTAATCCGTCGCGGGCACCACTAAATCGTCGATGTAAGACAAGACAACATTTTCCGCGATGAGATCTTTGAACGCGATGTTCACGAATCTTTGGGAGACCGCGGGCGAATTACATAGTCCGAATGGTACCTTTAAAAATTCATATTGCCCATCGGGTACTATGAAAGACGTATACTTCCGACTTCCTGGTTCGACTGCAACATGGAAAAAGGCGTTTCGCAAATCTAGCGTGCTGTAGATGACGGCATCGCGTACAAAATTTAATTGGTCCTCAATTAGTGGAAGGGGGTATCGGTCTCGGACAACTTTCGCGTTCAGCTGTCTATAATCGACGCATAGTCGGGCGGTGCCGTCTTTCTTCTTTACAGGACAATCGGACTCGCTTACTCCGAGAGAGAGAGGGTTGCACAATGCCGTCGCGTATCCATTCGTTAATCTGCCGGTTAATCCCTTCTCTTTCGGAGGGAGATAGTCTTCTCGGTCGCTGGTATACCGGTACGTCATCCTTGACGATGATTTTCATCGTTACCCCGACATCGCAGCTCCCGTTGGGCTTGTATTCGCGAACGGCCGTCTCTATTTCGGTTTGTGTTTTTGTGACTTTGATATGGGAGAGGTTGATCGCGTCGTGCTCGTGTAGGTGGCTCACACATAAAATTTCGGACTCGATGCTCTGCGCGTTAGGTTGTTTTGTTAACACCATTGCACCGTCTTTTCCGACCATTCCCCTGCGTTTATAAAATCGCACCCTAATAGCACCGCGTATTTCAAAACCGCGTTTGCCACGACGTGCAGTGTAGCTTCGCGTATTTTACCGTCGATTACGACCTCCGCGTTGAACTTCCCGAGAGTTCGATATTTTTCGGAGCCTATTCCACGGAGACGCATTTCTTCGTTCGTTAGCGGAGGAGCTCCGATGTCGAGGTATACGTTTTCGCGAATAAGTGATACGTCGCTACCCGTATCAAGGACGACTACCACGGCGCACTCGTTTACGCGGACATCTTTCCGGTATTTCGTTTCCGCCGATTCCGCGACAGCGAGGACGTTCTATGCGCTCGATTTTTTCATCGGACAATCGCGCGAAATGTGACCAAATTCATTGCAATGGAATCACTTACGACCTTTGTGCTGTGCTGGGCATTTCGGAGTGTGGTGTCCTCGGTCGCCGCAGTTGGTGCACCTCCTCATTGCCGTCGCTGCATTTGTCACGATGTCGCCTCTGGGCCTCGACGCCGGCTCTTCTCCCTTGAAGGTCGTAGTGGTTGTCTTCGATCCGAGCTCGATCTTCCCGAAGGGGTCCAGTAGATCGGCGTTCGTTTTAAACCTCTGAATGCGTGCCTGGTTCTGGAGGTCAAGGTCCGGTATCCCGTCGACGACGCAGTCGATGAACCTCCCCGTCTGTGGTGATACAATTTGCCAGGATTACCTTCTGATGAAGGTAATCGGCGAAGGTTTCTCTTCGGTGCCACGTTCTCTCCTCGAATCGTCGCCTCTCCATCAGCTTGTTCGGCCGACAATAGAACATGGCCTTCATGCATTCCAGCAGGGTCTCTGTCTCCATTGCCATGTGCTCAGGTCGATAATGGTACCAGTCCAGCGCCTTCCCACGGAGCCTCGACACGATGAGAATGTAACACGCGTGATCTCGTAATTGCTTCGCCAAATTTTCAAACATGTTCAGCTGCTATACCCTTGACCCCAGTCCTTGTTGGCTGCTGTCTGCAATAGCCCGGTGCTAGACTCGCTGCCTCCAGCTCCCGTCTGGTCAGCTCCGCTTCTCGGATGGCCAGTTCCTTCTTCTTCTCCAGCAATTCGATCCGGCACCTCATAATTTCCATCTCCGTAGCCTGGTCTGAGATGGCAGGAGTCTGGTCAATTTTGGCATTATCCACTTCCAAATCCCCGCTTCCGTAGCAAAGGTCTTCCTCCACGTCGCCGTATTCGAACAGTCTCGCGACTACCTCGTTTTTCGTTCCGCTGGTGGAGAGACTTCTCTCGTAGGATCTCTTTCAAACGTGCCGTGGTGAGATGATTCAAGAGATTTGTCTAAAAATCGGACGAGCCCCCAATTGTAAGAGCAGTATGTTTAAATAATCACTTTTTATTAGAAATATGCGCGATGTCTCTTACGAATCAATTGTTTGTTTTAGTTTAGGTGTTGCGAATAGATAATTTAAGTTAAGATGTTACGAGGATATCCTCTCTTCGCGCGAGATGACAGTGTGAAATGTAAAAAAAAAAACGAACTATGATGTATACGACGAACAAATACCGTAATAAATTAATAGCGTGAATAGAGTTAAGTTTGTTGCGTAACAGTGGTGCGATGCGGAAATATTGTAAATTGCGTGCGAATATTGAATGGTATGGTGACAGATCTGTGTATGTATAGAATGTTACTATGGGGGAAGATGTGTTCCCAATTAAGCGTTATAAACCTCTCGCGGCATCGCGTATTGCAGGGAGACCGCCACATGGAAGGAAACCCCGCAGATGGCCGCGGGTAAGGTTGTCATGGACAACAGCCTAGGCCCAGGGGTTGTGATCACACACACACACACACACGCGCGCGCGCGCACTTTGCATTGACGTAAACAGTCATCAATTCGAGTATCTCATGTAAGGTAATAAAGTTTATTTTAGTACCATATATGACCTTGCATGACCTTCAATGATAACTCGCCGAATGCGTCTCAACACTGGCTATCACATCGTGATAAAAAAAAACATAGCATTTCATTTAAAAGAAAAAGAGTTGACCTTGACATCTCCTCTATGTCTCCACCCACGCAGAAAATGTTTGTATCACAATATGTCCCCGTCTATAGCATGTAAGTTTTCTATATAACATTCTTTCATATTATTATAAATAACGACAATATTCAAACTGGACATAGTTATTGTCCCACCCTGTATAGTGACTGCTGTGAACCGTCACACCTCCACTTACTTATCAATTCAAATGTATTGCTATCATTTAAATTACTTACTACCTTTTTGAAATGTAGTAATAAGCGGGCTACTGTATAGTTTAATAAATTTTGTAACCTCTGCACAAGTCGTGGTTATAGTATAGGATTCTGGAGAAGGATAGCCTTCCTTCTTAAATTTTTGAATAATAGAATAGCAGGAGAATAATTTTTTGTCAGTACTTCTAATCACATCATAGTTATCCCTAGATAGTCCTGTTTCCACAAAAATTGAGAGAGCTTTTAACTTTTGTAACTGTTTTCTTTCTTCATGTTCACTATTTAAAGGCTTCCTGTATTTGGCTGCAAACGTAATAGATTTTACAATCTTTTTGCATATTACTGCAGCATCCAGCAAGCCGGACGATCTTAGTTTTACTTCCATGGCGAACACCAATTCCTCTAAACTTACATTTTCCCGAAATTCTTCCGTTTTCTTTTTCGTTTGGCACGTTCACATGATACTCATAAATTTGCAATAGGTATCTCCACCGTTCCTTCACGCCATTTTCTATTCTTTATTTTGAAAGCCTCTCCCACGTATTTGGATAATAAAAAACTTTCGAGAAACTGTAGTTTTTCATTACTGTTTAAATTTCTTGCATTAAATTAAATAATTGTATCCGTGTGATCACCTTAATTTTAGATTTTCCCGCTGTAGTCTCCATTGAAGAATCCTCTTTTAATAGCTAATAAATAGAGAACAGAAAAATTATAAATGTGGGAAATAATTAATATGACGAAGTGTGAAATATGTTCGTACTTACCAAATGTTATATAACAATGTATACAACGACTTCGTTTACAGAACGAAATATTAGATGTAATAAATATATCTAAAGAAGGTTCCAGTGCCCACAGATGAGCATAGATGAAACTGCGTCGGCGCAGCCGGTTGGCGCGAGTCATTTGTTTTCGCGCACCAGCGTTCCCGCTTTTATATAGACAAAAGTGTATAGAACGTCGCGACAGCATGTAAGCATGCGAGCGTGTACTGTATCGGGAAAAACCAGTGTTTGAGTTCTATTAATTATATTTATGTGTTATAACTGTTTCCATATTTATTAACCCCACCCCCACAACAATGGTTATGGGCCCAGGACGCAAATAAATGCGCTGCATTGCTAAATAGTACACATAACATAAAAGTGAACACGTGGGGTTGTAAAGCAGTGCATACATACTAGGTACATAACGATAGATGTCTGCATCAAGGATGGAGAAAGAAAGTGATAATAGGGTATCCAAATTAAACAACAATAACTATCGTTCATGGAAGATTGAGATGAAATGGTATCCCAGAGGCAGAGGCTTACTGGATAATGTTCTAAGGAAGGTAGAGCTTCCTGCAGAGGCTACAGAAGCGCAAAGGGGAATGCACAATGCAATTGAGAACAAAGCAATTGCAGCAATAGGTCTCCACGTTGAAACAGACCAACAGGTTCACATAGAAGACTGTGCAAGTGCGCATGAGGCATGGACGATACTAGAGCAAGTCCATCAACCAAAGTCAAGGGTACGAATAATGCAGTTGAAGAAAGAATTCTACCATTTAAAAGTGAAGGATGATGAGAATATGCCTGCATACCTTGCCAGGGCCAAAATAGCTGCAACGAACCTGCGAGAAGCAGGAGCAGAGGTAGGTGACGAGGACCTTGCGTACACATTATTATCAGGTCTTCCAGACAGCTACGAAAACCTCAATATGACGTTGGCAAACCTACCAGACGATAAGTTTACTTCAGCGGAGGTCCAAAGGGTATTATTGGCAGAGTATAACCGAAGAGCATCGAGAGAAAATGCTGACAGTGAAGCTACTCCCAAAGAAGCCTTATTCGTTAAAAAGCCAGAAGAGAAGAAATTCAAACAACCTTGGAATGATAAAGTCAAACCTAATCAGTGCTTTAATTGTAAGAAGGTTGGACATATGGCCAGAGACTGTCGGTCAAAACCCGAAAGAGGAAAAAAGAGGTACGAGCCAAAGCCAAGGAAGGATTACGATGCATTTCTTGTGTCAGTGAACAATGTGGATATGGATGATGCTTGGTTACTTGACAGTGGATGTACACACCACGTATGCAGAAACAGAGAATGGTTCACAAAGTTCTACGAATTGAAATCAGAAGTATTAAATACTGCGGCGGACCCAAATAAACAAACCAGTGCAACCCTGAAAGCGAAGGGAAAAGGGAACATAGCCTTAACAACGTTGGTGAATGGTAAGAAAAATTCCATTATATTACACAATGTATATTACGTTCCAGATGTGCGACGCAATCTAATGTCCGTTTCGCAAATCGAAAAGAGAAATAAAGTACTACTGTTCAAAGAAGGGAAGGTCATAATAAAAAATGAAACGACCAAAAGAATAGTTTGCGAGGCTGAGCGAAAAGATGACTTGTATATAGTGAAGGCCGTGGTGGATGTGACCGAGTCCTCAGGAATAGAATCGCATGCGCTGAGCCTAAATACAAACGAAATATGGCATCAGCGTCTTTGCCATACAAGCCACGAAATTATCAAAAGAATGGCAGAAGAAGACAGAGTGAGAGGGCTGACTAACGCGAGGGATGATAAATTTGCGTGCGATGCGTGCTGCGTTGGTAAGGCAACAAAACTCCCATGTAAGAGACTCAGGGAGAGACAGACACGACAAGTATGCGAGTTGATTCATTCTGATGTTTGTGGTCCTATGCCTGTGAATTCAATCGGTGGCAGTAAATATTTCATTACCTTTACCGATGACTTTTCTCGAAAAACAATTGTTAAGTGTATGAGAAGTAAGGACGAAGCTAAGGTTCACATTAAAGAATACATATCCAAGGTGGAGCGCGAACAAAATAAAAGGGTCAAAAGGTTCAGAACAGACAATGGACTGGAATTCTGTAATAGAGAACTTGATGGATATTTCAGAGAGTTGGGTATACGGCACGAGCGGTCAAATGTGGAAACTCCGCAGATGAATGGCGTCGCAGAAAGGATCAACAGAACGTTACTGGACATGACCAGGTCAATGCTCGCTTCAGCCGGATTGTCACAGAAGTTTTGGGCCGAAGCGGTAACAACTGCGGCGTATATTAAAAATAGAGTGTGTCACACCGGGATCGATTATGAGGTACCACTGGCCGTATGGACTGGGAATAAGCCAAGCGTGTTGCACTTAAAAATGTATGGTTGTTTAGCATACGCACGAGTTCCTAGACAAGGGAGAAATAAATTGGACAATCGAGCAGTGGAATGCATACTGGTAGGCTATAGTAATCGCACGGAAGGTTACAGATTGTGGTGTCCAACATTAGGAGATGTACTCACTACCAAACATGTGCGTTTCGTCGAAGAGAAGATAGGATCCGAATGGATATATAGGAAAAATGCACAGAGTTGGCGGTTCGACGAAGCCTGGTCGGAAACCGAGTCGGAGAATGAGAGCTGCATTACAGCTTCGAAGCGAGACGATGGGCAGAGTTCGTCGGAAAGGCCTGGACGAAATGGAGCAAGTGAGGAGATAGTGGGGGTCAACACTCCCAACACAACCAAAAAGGTGGGTAGGCCCAAAAGGGTTATTAGAAATCCATATGGGCGCAAAGGAAAACCGAAGACGTCCGTCAGCGAACATGATTCCGAAAGTAATAATGTTGAAAGCGACATTGAGGCAAATTTTGTGGAAATAGTGGAACCACAGAACCTAACTGAGGCCTTGAACTCCCCGCAGGCAGGGGAGTGGAAGGAGGCAATGCGAGACGAGATAAATAGCCTGGAAAGCAGGGAAACTTGGAGAATAACCGAGTTACCTGAAGGGAAAAAGGCTATCGGCAGTAAGTGGGTGTTTAAATTGAAAACCGATGCAGATGGCAAATTAGCGAGATACAAGGCAAGGTTAGTAGCCCAGGGATTCACGCAGAAGAGAGGAATTGATTACGCAGAAACGTATTCGCTAGTTGCGAGTTTTTCTCTGATCAGAATACTACTAGCATTAGCAGCGGAATTCAACTGGTACACTAGGCACGTGGATATAAAATGTGCGTACTTGTACGGGGAGCTGCAAGAGGAAATCTACATGAGAATCCCGTCATTACACAAAAACGAGGCAGAAAAAATCGCAAGATTGCTACGCCCAATTTATGGTCTGAAACAGTCCGGAAGAAATTGGAACAGGGAACTGGATGACTTCCTAACGTGGGTTCCGGAGATTGAAATCATCGAGCTGTACTTACCTTAGAGGACAGTGGACAATTATTATCGTATACGTAGACGATTTATTTATGTTTTCGAGCGAGTCAGAGTCGATAATGCAAGTCGTACACGAGTTATCATTAGCATATGAACTGAAAGACCTTGGTGAGATGAGTCATGCACTAGGGGTGAAAATAGAAAGGAATCACAAGGGAGACATACGCATGTCACAAAGACAATACATAGAGACGCTACTACAGAAATATAGTATGATGGAATGTCGTGGAGTGTCTACACCATTGGATCCAGGAGTCCTTTTAACTCTGAATGATGGACCAACTACGCAAGAAGACAAGGATGCGATGGCGCAAACGCCATACAGGGAACTAATTGGCTCACTGATGTTCTTAGCTTTATATACGAGGCCAAACGTCCTATATGCAGTAACGAAGTTATCGCAGTACAATGCGAACCCGGGAAGGGTACATTGGGGTCAAGCTAAGCACGTACTTAGATATCTGTCAAGGACTAAAAATTATGGTATAGTATATGGGAAAAACGGAGACACGAATGTTAAACTATTTTGTGATGCGGATTGGGCTGGAGATCAAGACCATAGACATTCATTCTCCGGTCTTACCATGTATATTGGAGGGAACATTGTTCATTGGCGTTCATGCAAACAAAAATGCTTAGCAACGTCGACTATGGAAGCGGAATATGTATCCATGGCGAATAGCGTAAAAGAAGTCACATGGGTAAGAATGTTTTTTAAAGAATTAGACTTAAATAATTTTGTTGCAGGGGAGTGCAAACTGTATTGCGACAACAGGTCCGCAATAGATTTTTCGAAGAGTAGAGTCGATAACCATAGGACGAAACATATCGACATCTCATACCACATTGTCAGGGAAAGTTTGGAAGACGGGTTGATAAGCCTGGAGTATGTTCCGTCTGATGAAAACCCGGCAGACGTACTAACTAAAGGGCTGAAAGGAACATCCCACCGCCGATGCGTGGAAAAGTTAGGTTTGGACACTGGAAAGTGGGGGATTGAAGAAGGTTCCAGTGCCCACAGATGAGCATAGATGAAACTGCGTCGGCGCAGCCGGTTGGCGCGAGTCATTTGTTTTCGCGCATCAGCGTTCCCGCTTTTATATAGACAAAAGAGTATAGAGCGTCGCGACAGCATGTAAGCATGCGAGGGTGTACTGTATCGGGAAAAACCAGTGTTTGAGTTCTATTACTTATATTTATGTGTTATAACTGTTTCAATATTTATTACCCCCACCCCCACAACAATATCTAACACACAAACATATAATGAACTCTTCAATAATACACTATATAACATGCTAAACTGTATAATTAATATGAATATACTATACTGCTAAAACTATATTAAATAAAACTTAAATATGAGAAAAACGGAAAACAATAATACGTACCCAGTAAGCCAAATGCCCACTCGACCAAATCGAGTGGAATGTGTGCTGCACACATTGCGAGCAAAAGACTTATGTATTTGGTACCAAACCCTGCTCGAAGCAGAATTTGTTCCGTATTTAGTATGATTTTGGCACCAAAATTTGTCGCCAAATTCCTACTTAAATGCGGAAACAGATGGATGTCAAAATCCATGCGAAGTCTCCACATAAAATTCCATGCGGAATCATGCGGTATTTGGAGCCAAACTTTGTCTTCGTTATAGAGGGCAGGTCCGTCGCACTAAGAACGGACATAACCTTGTTCTAACAGTAAATATAGGGAAAAATTGAAGTAAATCTTCCTGTGTAAAATAGGAGAAGATTATTTAATTTAAGTTTCGATGCGTAATAAAGATAAAGTGATGCGTAAACACCACAATGTGTCGTGAAAGACAAAGCGCGAAGAGCGTACGTACGAGAGAGAGAGAGAGAGAAAAAAAGAGTGCGAAGAGTGTGCGTGCGACAGACCAGCGGACCGCGCGATAGCCGACGATGGACCGCAGGAAACAAAATCCACGCGGTGTCCGCGCGATACTATTTTTTATGATTTTTATGAAATCGTTCAGTTGTTCGGCGGATTTCGCGCGTTTAAGATGTGTGTTAGCATGAATCTCTTGTGTGTACCGTGCTGTCCCGTTATAATTGAGGACATTTCATCTCATAAGTCGAAATGGCAAAGTGAGTATGTACATTAGTTATTTACGTTCAAAATTTATGAAAATTGTTATTTCTATATTTTGAAAACTCGGTATCTATATTTATTAAGATTGTATTGATAAAGATACGGACTTCCTTTTCCGGTCGAGGGTGCGGCTGACGTGTGAATTGTGAGTGGAGAGGTTTTTGATGAGAGAAAGGGAAGAGTGAGAGGTGAGAGAGTGTGGGAAAAGAGAGCGAGAAGAAAAGGGGTAGGTAGGAAAAGAAAAGGAAAAAGGGAAGAAGATTGGGTTGGAAGTGTGGGAAAGGTGGAAGTGAGTGAGGTATTGGAGGTTAGGTTGGCGGGAACCTCGTGAGGCGAGCGCGGGAGTGGAGAGTGGGAGTGATAGGTGGCGCCGCATGGTGGTGATAGAGGTAAGAGGAAAGTGGGAAATTTGAAGAGCAGTATTAGTAGGAGGGTAGTGTAGGGAGAGGAAGAGGAAGAAATGAGTAGTAGAGGGAAAGAGGGAGCAGAAGGTGGAGAGAGGCGAGGGGGGAGGGCCGACGGCCGAGGGAAAGGTAGGGGGAAGAGGAGGAGGTAGTGGGAGCAGGTTCGATAACCTATGGAAGAAAAGAGGTAGGGACCTAGGGGATGAGGGGGATGACGTGTGGGAAGGGGAATTTTTAAAAAGAGTGCGAAGACAAAGAGGTCGCCGAAGGAAGAGCAGAAAGAGGCGGAAGGGGTAAGCAAGGTTTGGGGGGATATGATTAGGGAGTTGACGATGGGGTTGAGAAAAATAAGAGAGGGGATGAGAGGAAGAGATAAGAGGAATAAAAGAGGGGTTGAGGGCGATGAAGGAGGAATTGGAGAGAGAGGGGGAAGGGAGAAGAAGGGAGAGAGAGAAATGGAAGGAGGAAGGAGGGAAGAGAGGAAAAGGCTAGAGAAAAGAATGGAAGAAATAGAGAGAAAGGTGGAGAAGGCAGAGATAGAAGGGTGGGAAAAGGGGGAGAAAGGGTAGAAGATAGGATGGGGAAGGGGGATATAGAAGAGAATAGAAGGAGGATAAGGAGGATAGAGGTTAAACAGGATAGGAAAGAGAGGGAGGAGAGCCGCATGCCGCTGACGGTATGGCTTAAGGGAAAAAGGTTGGGAAGAAGGGAGGGGGAGAGAAAGGAGTAGAGGAGGACTGGAAAGAATTGAAGGGGAAGATAAAGGAGGTGATAGAGGGGATGGGGAAGAGGAGAGGGGGGAGAAGAAAGGTTGGTGGGATCAGGAGTGTAGAGAAGAAAAGAAGAAGGTGAGCAGATGGAGAAAGAGGGGTGGAGAGGGGATAGAAGTAAGGGAGAAGAAGGTAGCATACAAGAAATTATGCGAGGAGAAGAAGAAAAAGGAGAGGGAAAAATGGGAAAGAGAGGTAGAGGGAATAAAAACGGAAAGGCAAGTATGGCAGATGATAAGGAAGGAAAGGAAGAAAGGGTTACGCGCGGATGAGAGAATAAGGATGAACGAGTGGAATGAACATTTTAGAGAGTTATTGGGGGGAGTAGAGGGTAGGGTGAGGAAGGGAGAGTCAAAAAGGAGAGACGAGGATGGAGAAGAGGAAAAGAAAGGGGGGAGATCAGCAGGGTGGTGAAGGGTTTGAAAGAGGGAAAAGCGGCAGGTGGGGATGGAATACCGAACGAGGTGTGGAAGTTTGGAGGGGAAGAAGTGGAGGAATGGTTGTGGAGGGTTTGTAATAAGGTATGGAGGGGGGAAGGTTATACCAATCCCAAAGAAAAGAGAAGGTAGAAAGGTGGGAGAGTACAGAGGGGTAACGCTGACGCAGAAGGCATATAAATTATATGCAGCGGTTTTAGCGGAGAGGCTAAGGAAAGAAGTGGAGGGGAAGGAGATACTGCCGGACAGTCAGACGGGTTTTAGGAATGGACTGGGTTGTGTGGGTAATGTGTATGTTCTCAATTATTTAGTGAATAGACAGGTGAGGAGGAAACAGAGAAGGTTGGTGGTTATGTTTGTAGACTTAAAAGCAGCTTTTGATTCAGTGGACAGGGAGGTATTGGTGGGGGAGATGAGAGAAAAGGGGGTGGGAGAAGGGTTGGTAGGGAGATGCGAGGAGATCTTAAGGGAAACGAGGGGCAAGATGAGAGTAGGGGACGAGGAAGGGGAAATGTTTTGGACAGCAAGAGGGGTGAGGCAGGGTGTCCACTAAGTCCTCTGCTGTTCACGCTGTTACTGGAGGACATGAAAGGAAAGGCACTAGAGGAGGTCAGTCTGTATAGGTATCTAGGATATGTAATAAAGAGAGATGGTGGTCAGAAAGAAAAAGTGGCGGAAAGGACAAGGAAGGGGCGGAAGTGATGGGACAAGTGTGGGGAATAGGGAAGAGGAGATTTGGAAAGAACTGGGGTAGGAGGATTTGGTTTTTCGATAAATTAGTGTGGCCGGTGATGAGTTATGGAGTGGAAATATGGGGGTGGAAGGAAAGGGAGGGTATGGAAAAGATGCATGAGAGATACCTAAAGTGGGTATTAGAAGTAGAAAAGTGTACGCCGGGGTACATGGTTAGGGAAGAATTGCAGAGTGAGTTAATGAGGGGAAGGGTGGGCTTAAGAACATGGGGGTATGAAAAGAAGTTAAGAGGGGGAAAAGGAGGGGAATTAACTAGATTGTGTTGGGAAGAGATGAGAGGGAGGAAAAGTAGGGGGGTAGTAAGAGAAGGGTGGGAAAACGAAATACGGGATTTGAGGATAGGGGGTGAACAGTACAGGAGGTGGAGGAAATGATAGAGGAGAGGAGAGAGGAGATAAGTGGGGAACTGGTAAAAAGGGAGAAGGAGAGGCAGAGGGAGGAAAGGTGGGAAAAGATAAGGAAATCAAGATATAATAAGTGGTATGGGATGGTATTGGGGGAGGGTCTGCCGGGATACTTAAAGAAAGGGTGGGGGGAGTGTCGATGGCAGAGGGTTGCAAAGTTTAGGTTAGGAAATGATATGAATGCGGGGAAATATTGGATGGATGAGGAGGCGAGAAAATGTAGAGTATGTGGATGGATGAATGAGACATGGGAGCATGTATGCGAGAAATGTATGGGGCTGGATGAGGAAGGAGGTTGGCAGGAGAAGATGGGGGATGTGTTGAATGATGAGGGGGGAGGAGAGAAGTGGATGAGGAGGGTAGAGGAATGGAAGGAAGGTGCAAATGGAGGATTGGGATGAATGGTAAGCGACCGGAAGAGGGGGTCCGTTGGTTAGGGTTAGGGAAGTGGAGGTGTACGAGTGTGTGTGAGGGGGTGTGAGAGAAAAGAGTGGAATGCTATGTTTTTAGTTGTTTGGTTTATGACAAGTTTATGGCAAATATTTATTTTACATAATGTATTTTATTTTATTTTAATATATATTGTATTTATGTTTGTTTTCTTTTATTTTTGTTAGGTTATTTTTTTATTTTTAAGTTTGTTTTATTATATTGAAAAGCGACAGTAGCTCTCTCCTTCTCTCTCACTCCCTCTCCCTCCCTCTCCCTCCCTCTCCACCCCGTCTCCCTCTCCCTCTATCGTAGCCTATGGTAGCCTATCCTATCCTAGCCTATGGTAGCCTATGGTAGCCTATGGTAACCTCCCTCGCGTGCGTGCGTGCGTGTGTGTGTGCTAGAGAAATCAATTCTAACTTGGAAATATGTATCCGCAAACTTTCCTCAATAATCTCTTATAGTTCGTCAATTCTCCTTGCGACTGTAAATCGTGACAAACTGATTTTGAAAATTGGAAGGATTTTGGATTTGGATTTTGGAAGGCGGCATCTGCTATCGCCAATAAACATTCTTTCACAATTTCTCCGTCATAAAAGGGTTTCATCTTTTTTTGCAAAATTTGACTAACAAGGTAACTTGCACGAACTGCCCTATCTGCGGTGGTGCAGTACTCTCAAGTTAATTTCGCAACTTTAAATTTAAACTTGCTTGTAATTGATCCACCACGTCTTTACGTAACTGTTCTGGCAAATTATTAAATTTAAAGAATGTTTACTATCATACTGTCTCTTAAAATTATATTTTTTCAACACAGATATTTTATCACTGCATATCAAACAAACAGCACTTTATAGATTTACTTAGAACTTATGGCAAAATATGAAAATACTCGATTTTATGCGAAGGATGTGTTTCCTGGCGCAGTTCAGCGAAGCCTGTCGAATACTAGAAAAGCAACAACAATGTATCGCAAATCGTGGATGAAGGCCAGCGAGCCACAGCGCGCCGTACCGGGTTCCGGCGGGCCGCAATCAGTATGTTAATGGGCCAAATGCGGCTCGCGGGCTGCATGCTGCTCATGACTGCTTTAGTGCGTTGGTTAAGTAGCAATGAAAGTTACTTCCCATAACAATTACATTAACGGAAAATTAGAATAAATGCGATCCGAATTATATGGCGTTTGATATCATTTTAATCACAATAATGCCAGAAATATATTGGTGAAAGTCTCATAAAAAAATTATTAATAATTAAGAGGTTAAATTTTTCATTTAAGGGCCTGGGCTCACGCGGGCTTCGATCTGTGCCTGCGGCCATGACTCTTCACGACTCTTTCCTTTCCATACGCTGTCCTCTGCATTCGAAACTTTTATCGCTGGTTACACAAGTAAATATCATCGGAATTATATTATATTTCGTTTCACTTTTATCAGAAAAGTGCTACGAATATGTTGGTAAAAATTTCATAAAAAAATTACGAAAAATAAAGAAGTTTTGTAATTGGATTAGTAGTGGTATTCTGGTCTCACACCGATATAGCCGACAATGTGGCCCACTCCTCGGCGACGATGGTTCTCGAGTTTCGCTATCCACTTCTTTGAATGCCAATCATTTTGGTGTGCCATAGGTTTCTTATGACTTTCACGCGGGATGACTATTAGGTTTCCAGCGTGCCCTGTGTATTTCAAATGGGACGCTCGGTGAGAACCACCGATTCGTATGAATATCAGTGAAAAGAACGGGTTTAGTGACTTACAACGATAATTTACTGTACCTCGTCGGTGGTCTGGACCAGAAGGATTGCACGTTTAGAATGCGGTACATTGGTAAAGTAGGAAATAATAACAGAATGATGAAAGAATTTTTTCGAGTCGCCAAAGATCGTTTTGAAAACATGGTTTTTATGTAAAATGAACCTATTTGCCAAATTTCAACTCAATCGAATTTGACCGGTTTTCGGAAATATCGCCAAGTTTGATATTAATAATTCATTAATTCAATTATTATAGAATTAGTTTGGGTAATAATTTCATCGCTTTTTCATACGTACAAATCTTACTTTAGATATTACAGCACGATCAAATCAGGAAAATAACTAATCCCTGCTGATTCCTTTATTTTTCAAAATGTAGGGAGAAACTTAACGTAAATAAGTTGTTAAACAGTCGCTTCAATGACAAGTAGAAGAATTTGTTGGTAAAAAGCGTAGCAGTAAATTACAGAAATAATAACATTAGATTAAAAGTACGTAAAGTTCTAGATTTTAACACTGAGAATATTGACTGGTCAAAATTAATGAATTTGGTTTAAAAGTATTTAAAAAATTAATTTATAGAAATTTTTCTTGGGTTTTATTGTAATATAGATGTAATTTATCCCTAGTAGCAAAAAATATTGTATACACATTCAGATAATATTAAAAAGAGATTCAATCTGTTTTTAATATTAAAACATACATACAATATTTATTTGACATTAAGTAACAAATATTTATTTCGTATTAGAAATAGAATATTTTTCCTAATGTACAAATAATATTTATTTCATATTGTATCGAACGTTAACTAATGGCGCTGGTTTGTATAAAAAACGTTCTAAAAATGCGTAACAATAAGTTTAATAAAAAACCATTGAGAACGTACAAAGTTCTATGCCAAGTCCTAGGCAAAGGTTACAAAGTTCAAGTCCGTACAAATGTTAAAATGTTTTTAACCTAATGAAGGTTCGTAGCGTTCTGATCCTAGTCGTCCTGGAATTTCCCTACCAAAGCTCGGGAAGAGATAATTTCTTTGGTAGGGATAACTAGGGGACGAATCACCAGTTTGGGGCGTAATCCAAAAACTGTGCAACGCCTACAGATTCCGTGGTTTCATTTTCTCACGGAGCCTCGGAGGATGCTGCACAAAGATTCCTTGTTTCAAGGATCTTTCCCCGAAACTGGTGTCGCCTTTCCGCTGAGTGTGAGCCTGCGATGCGTCAATTGTCATTGAGTGGGGTACAGCTTGTCTGCTTTTCCATTTTGAAACAGGACACTTACCTTTCAGCCGTACCCAAGTCCGTAATAAATTTTTAGGGTCAAGCACTACCAATAAAGAACTCAAAAATGACAGTGTTCCACTCGATCGCAGCGCATACCCAGACACGATGTCTAGACAATTCTAGACACATATTATTAAAAAAATATTTTTTTCTCATTATAAAATGAATCTTTACTTAATAATAGAAATAGAATATTCAGGGTGTCCTGTTTAAGTGAGAACAGCAGGATATCTCGGATGGCTTTATCAATATCAAAACAGTGTTCACACAAAAGTTGTTTGGTATGAAGGAAATAATCATATGGTGAAATTTTTTCGGGACTAGTATCGTGGGGAGGGAGAATTTCAAAGTTGAAGTCTTTTTAATGAAATGTTCTATTTTTTATGTCATAGATCGATAGAGTATCGAATTTTGCTAAACCTAATAGTTATAGATATTATCGAAACAATTTTCTTTCTTTTTTGGATAATATCGCGTTAACTATTAGGTATAGGACATATGAAGGTCAATACTTTTATACTCAAAACTCTATACTCTATTGATCTATCGTATAAAAAATACGACATTCCATTTAAACAACTTATTTCAACTTTAAAATCCACCCTCCTCTCCATCATTCTAGTCCCGAAAAAATTTCACCATATGATTTTTTCCTTCATACCAAACAACTTTTGTATGAACCCTTTTTTGATAACGACAACGCCTTCCAAGAGATCCGTCCGTTGACCATCCGCGGATCATAAGATCAACGGTCGCGAATCGTCCGTTGGCGAGCACGACGTCGCGCGATTGACAAAAGACCGAAAAGAACGCAGTTTCTACGAAACCGTGTATCGAAGCAAACGATTATTACAACAAAACTTACAGTTATCTGAAGAACTCGCCAATTGCAGTTTCATACTGACACGACACGACAGTTTGTGTAATAATGAACAGTATATATAGTTGTACAGTGTATTCGACACTTGCATTTCATCATTTGCAGAAAAGGTAAGTACATTTATGTAATATAGGTATATTTCATATTCTAACGACTTGCAATTAACGTTTAAGAGGATAGTTTTTCATACAACATTTAGTTTGCAGTTACACAAATTTCACAATGGCCGAAAAACGATACAAAAAATATAAATGTATAAAGAAACAAATGGCTTTAAATTTGAATCAGAATCAGAATAGTCGCGACACAGTATCAATTGGAATCATACAAACTAATTCACAAACGATTAATGCCCCAGTCTTATCTGAATCAACCATTTCATTGTCAAATTACAAATAATACAAATTACACTACAGATGATACATGTACTGCTTTTCGAAATTTGAAATTACTTACGTTTTTTAAAATATGGTCCCTAGAAAATAAAATCAATCATTCTCAAGTAAATAGTTTATTAAAAGACTTGAAGGACATTTTTCGTTCATCAAATAATATTACAACAATTATTAGCAAAAAGAACACGATAGCTCAATATTCATATTTAGGTATAAAGGTGCATTTATTAAGACTGTTACAAAATGCAAGTATTTTGACGGAGCTAAAAGAAACATTTATGTTTAAATTCATTTTTAATTTCGATGGTATTCCACTTCCAACAAGTTTAAATAAACAGTTTTAGCCCATTCTATGCAAAATAGTATTGAAACATTGTCCGGTGTCCCCTTTTTCAATAGCAATGTATTATGGCGATGCAAAACCTAATTCCTTGACTGATTATTTAAATAATTTTATACATGAATTGAACGATATTTTAGAATATGGATTATCTTACGATGGTAATAATTTTAAAGTAACTGTTGTATGTTTTACCTGTGATGCACCTGCGAGAGCATTTTTAAAAAACATTAAAGGACATACGGGTTACAAACGTTGCGAAAGATCTACAGAAACGGGTATATATTACAAAAAACGAATTAGTTATATAAAACATGACGCTAGTGCTCAAACGCATTTCCATTTTGAAAATTTTCATGACTTTTCTTATCATCAAGATAATCAAAGGACACCTCTGTTAAATATAATTAAATTCGACATAATACAACATTTTTCTCTAGACTATATGCATTTATGTTGCTTAGGAGTAATGAGAAAATCACTCCGTCATTGGTGCAAGACACAGCTTAGAAAGTCAGATAAAAATAAACTATCAAAGAGAATGATATCTTCAGTCAAATATGTACCAAGTGAATTTAATCGTAAACCGCGACCCATATCGGAGCTATCAAGATTCAAAGTTCCGACTATTCCTTTTATACTTGGGACCCATTCTATTGAAACAAATTCTTCCAGATAATTATTATGAATTTTATTACATAATAAGTTATATCCAAACCCAGAGTGGTTAAACACAGCTCGGGGAAACCTATTTAAATTTATAAATAATTGTGCAGGTCTCTACGGCAGAGAATTTTGTACATACAATATTCATAATTTAGTCCACATTTCAGACGACGTAGAAAATTTGAAATATTCTTTCGAGAAATTAAGTTGCTTCCCTTTCGAAAATTATTTAGGGAAGTTAGTAAACATGTTGCTTGGATGGAATAAACCTTTAGCACAAATAAAAAATAGATTATCGGAAAATGGAATACCTACAGTCACAGAAAATATTAATACCTAAATAAGGATTGCAACACACAATAATAAAAAAACAATAAAACTTCCTAATTTTAAATTAAAAGTTTATGGATTTAGTGACCGCTATGTCGTTTTAAAAAATGGCCATGTCCTACAAGTCACCGACATATTAGAAAACAAAATAGTTGAGAAATTATCTACGAAATTTAAAAATTTTTATAAACACCCTATTAAATGCAAAATAATAGAATTATTTAAATTTGATAAATTCGCTGATGAAAATGTATCTTATGAACTAAGTAAAATTTTGTACAAATCATGTGTAGTTAAATGCCATTCATATTTCGCAGCATATGAGCTGCTTCATCAATATAATGAATCTATATTTACTTACTTCATTTTAAATTAGATATTAGCTGATGTATTTATTAATTTATATTTTTAGGAATTGTTTCATATCATTTTTAAAATGTCACCAACGTGGAAATCGCGACACGACACTGTTTCAAGAAAGCGAATTATTTTCGAATCGTCCGAGTCATCTGATTCGTCAAATGAAAGCCAACCAATTGAGCAATGGCACATGGAAACTCCAAGTCGGAAAATAAACAAAAATGCTGAATTTTTATTATAAACATAAAAATAGTAATTAATTGATCATATACTAAAATAATAAACTTAAGGTAATAATAATGCTTTGTGATATTCTACACAGATCTACATCGTGTAACGAAAAAGAACGAGGATCATTTGGCCGCATTAAATCGACAATACCTAGACTTAAAATACGACGTTAAGCAAATTTTTAATAAATTAGAGAGGATAGAGAGGTTACTAAACGTCACAGTAACGGCTGGAAGCAACCAGTTAGCTGGAAGTAGCGAGATAGACACTAATTTTCTGAATCAATTGCCGTTAGGATCTATAAATAGCATCAATGAGTGCGATGCGATTATATCAAAACATACGGAAAAATTTAATTCGCTGGTATGTATTTGGACATATAAACATTACTTGCATTTTTAGATAATTTCCGAAATATATGAATTTTATGGTTTTTTTACTTTATTTGTGATTCATAGTATTTTTGTTTAGTAAATGGTTCAATTGCTAATGTTGACATTAAATAAATAATGACATATATCTTTTAGCTACAACTGTTATATTTAGTCGGTGGAGACACCAATAGAAGAATTATTTATAATATGCTCCGCAAACTACTAACAAATGAAGCAGCGTCATATTATTCCGGGCAAGGACGGAAGAAAACATTACCTTTCGTTAATTTAAAATTATATGATACTGTAATGAGTAAGTACTTACACTTATTACTTTTATATGGTATTGCCACGAACTATACGTAATACGTATGTATTTTGTTTAATTCTCAATTTTAATTTTACAGCTGCTACAAGAAGAAGACAAAACGTAATTACGCAATTAGAGATTCGACAATACGTGTTTTTATTTTTAGCGACAGCCAAGTCTAGGATGTAATAAATAATTATAAATATATATACACATATATATATAAATAAATTTAAATAAATACACACATATATAAATACGTATTCATTATTATGTATCATTTGACCTGTTGCCTTTTTTCCCAGCTTCCTGCACTTTCCTAAATTCAAGTGTAGTATATCTATTTTGTGCTACTTTTATTATTAGACAAAATTGAAATGGCGGTGGCACAACTATTTCATTTGATATTTGGAAGGAATTGAAACACACCGTTAAATTCAGATTATTACCGATGTTCAACGTCGTAGATAGGCGCACGCAATATACTATGATATATTGTTTTATTGTTTTTACTATTTATTATTTTATGCTATATTATTTGTATACTATATTACAACAATATATTTTTTTACAATAAAAATATAATATCATGTTAATGTTTGTAATGTTTTTGTTTATTTAGCAAATATATTGTATGTGTTTCTATGCTTACGTACGATTCAAATACTTAAGAAAAAATATATATCTCTTTGTCGTTGATATACTAATAATCATTTTTAAAAAAGTAGTTTTATTATTACCTAAATATTTTTTTAACAAGAGTCTATATCTTCGAATAGTTACATTATTTGATATGATTTGAGCCTTTATAAGGATAAAAAGTAATGAATGAAACAATGTACGTTCACATGGCTCAGTGAGGAAGCACATCATCAAGTAAACGGTAAGTCTGGAGTTCAAATCCCCTCAACTGCAAAAAAATTTCTGTATTTTAATAATAAAGGTCCTTATCGAAGATAAAATGGAATATTCTCTTCAAGCAGTGCATAAAAAGATATACATGGATAGTATTCAATTTTTATTATAACTTTTTCTTCAATTTGAAGATTTTATTAAATGTTATTTGAATATTGAATTTATATTTTTCAAATGTTATATTCACATTCTTTTAATATTTACTTTATATTTTTTAAATATCTAGTTTATAGTCTCTGAATATTTAGCTAATATTTTTTAAATATCTATTTTATGTTCTCTGAATATTTAACTTATATTTTCTAAACGTTCAATTTGCATTTCTTGAACATGTATACAATATTAGATCTAATATTTATATAATATGAAAAAGTGTGGCTCAAAAATATTTTTCCAATATTCGAAAAAAATATATATCCAATATTTTTGTGCCACTAGGGTATTGTTTGTTAATTTGCAATGTTACATTCCACAGAAACGTTTTCACGATTCTAACAATCGCTAAAACCATACATCTCAAAATGGTCATTTCACCTCTCTGATAGTTTCAGTATTAAAACATTCAGAATAGTACTAATACATGCAATTTTTCGCATCTCTTTCTATTCGACTTATTATATGGTAATGTAGGTATAATTGAAAGGTAATGTCTAAATAATTAATTTACAAGCTAAATTGAATAACTTAGTATTTATTGAGGACCATGACACTGTAACAAAGAAAAATATATTTTTCTCCACAACATTTCATTGCGATTATATTTAGTATATTATAATTGCAAATATCAGTATATTTACGAACAAAACGCTATCATCCGTTTAAATCAGTACTCTAGCCAAAATTTCATCATAAAATATTCATTAATTTATTGCTTATACTTCAGTTTGTTCCAGTATATTATTGATGATAAAATTATGGTTTAAAGGATTAGATATGAGCCTCCTAGTGTACAAGTGAATTAAATCCACTTTCCCAATATCGCACTTCAAAATTGTTATGTTGTAACATTGCCAAATGTTAGGAGCAAAATGTAGCTTTATTGTAAGAAAATCGATTGAAAATATAGTATTTGTGATAGTATAACTTGAAATAAGAATGCTCTAATCCAGAATTTTAAGTTGAAGCGACTATTCTAGAAATGTTTACAATCATTTCATTTACAATGTAAAATTGATTTTTACTTTTTATGAACAAAAACATATAGTATAAGTTGAGTTGATAAATAAAATAAGCATTCATAAGGCCTTCTTTTTCCGTAGCAAACAATTTTTTTCGAATTTTGGATTTGTCATCTGTCAACTAAGGAGCTCATATAATAATAACTAATCACCTCCATGATGTAGTTAGAATGCAAAAGAATTCCCATTTTATGATCTCACATCCTGAAAAATATAAAATCTTATTATTAATAAATTACTTTTAAAAATGTAATGCATATTAAAGCTTTTATTTATCTCAGACAAAAATTGTACACGTTGGAATTCTGAAGCTTCGTCATAAATACTCAGCCCCGAAAGAAAATCATCATTTGATGTATGAAATATTGATCGTACTACATGTGTAAAATAGTCAACAAACATAACTTACCTGAAGTGACGAAGATGAAGTAGTAGCCCATTTTGTGTGTAAAAGAAGGAAAGGTAAGTGAATATCCAATTTTTCATTTCTCATGAAATCTAAATTAATACTGTATCATAATCGTTGTATTATGACATCATGAATAATTCGTTGTAAGTTATATTCTCGTAGCTCCAAATCCACCATTCATCACTTCTTCCACCATTTTATGAAAACTTCCTTGGTCTTTCTACTAAAATCACAATATATTTATTCTTACATATACGTAATAAAAAAGTGTATATATTTTTCAATAAAAATGTCAGAACACGTTGGAAAAATCATTGATATTTCTCAATCTTGAGTTTTGTTTTCATCACAAGATGGAATAAACAAAACTGAATCACAAACACAGTATACAAGATTTTAAATCGTACCCTGTTAGACCTACCATTACCCGAGTTGTATTAGTTAGAATTAAAATACTCTGCAAAACACATTATCCGCAGTATAAATATCTATGTCTATAACTGTTCATATATTTGGCATGGAAAATATACTCATTAACGACAAAGACAAATGCAACCACAGAGATTGTCATACATAAAGGAAATATTTAGATAAAAATAAATATATTCGTGTTTTCAGAAGGTATAGAATGAAAAAATTTGATATTGATTTAAGGAGAGTTCAATTTTCATTTCCATCTTCATTGTACGAAGTATTAATCCTCTTATTACAATGGTTTCATTTAAAAAATCATGTCAAGTTCGACCTTTCTACTCAAGATCAAATAAATATGACTGGTTAGGACTGTTCGTTCTAACTCTTGTTCGAAACGTTTTTTCCAAAAATACTTTGGCTTTAGAAATTACATTTTTTTAAATTTTGTACGTCTTAATACATCATTCAACAATCATGTTCACTATTTTAACCAAATATTTTTTTGCAAGAGATCGTACACGTATGAACCCTGTTTGCTTTAGTTCGATCTTCTTGCCTAAAATGTTTTGCGTATGTATAATTTATTCTGTACACAATGAACATAAATTTTACTAGTAATTATTACTAATTATTTAATGGTACAACTTTTCAAATTACAAAAATTCATTCACCATTTCAAGCGCTTGTGTTGTAACATATTATAACAGGTCTGTGTCAAGTATACTGGGTGGAAATTATAAAGCGTTACAGACGAATATATCCAAAAATATTGATTATAGGTCAAAATGTTTGAGATGAAAGTTGTTCAGTACCGAGGGGGACATTCATGTGGTGGGTCTTTTATTTTCCCCGGTGGACACTACAGGGTGGGGGGAAAGGCCAACTTTCTTTTTTTTTTAAGTGGAATAATATATTTTTTTATCCACCATCAAATGGTACGTTTCAAGATGTGTTCAATGTGATGTATTCTGACTTCCATGTTCTCACGCGTCGTAGGTTTAATAGATATTACACAGTTTTTAATATGAAAATCGTGAAAACATGCAAGTCAGAATAAGCGAAGCTTGTGCTGAGATAAATGTGAAAATGTTTAGCAAAGTTACATAAAAAATCATTTAAACAAAGAATTGTTAAGTGCAGAAGTAAGAGGTCATCATTTTGAACACATACGGAACTAAAATACAAATAAAACGATCACACCTTTTCTACATTTTCCTGCAAGTTTGACCTTGAATGATCTTGAGTCTAGGTTATTGAACACATTTTGAAACGTACTATTTGATGGTGGATAAAAAAACATGTAATTCCATTTAAAAAAAGAAAGTTGACCTACACTTCATCTTGTAGTGTCCACCGAGAAAAATAAAAGTCCCACCACATGAAATCCTCCTCGGTACTGAACAACTTCCATCTGAACCATTTTGGCGTACAATCAATATTTTTGGAAATATTCGCCTGTAACGCTTTAATAATTTCCCTCATTTTTGTGCTACTTTTTCAATATACATCTAATTTTCTATCCTCACATAAAGGATTAATTTAAGATTTTTCAAATTTTCTTAACACTTTACCGACTGGTAGCGATTGAGCATTCTGCACACTTCTTTCCGATCTCCCGACCGAAAATACTTGGTTACCTAGTGGCAACCGATTAATAAGCTACCGATCGGTAAGTCTCAGCAATAAAAAATTGATTAATATTCTACCGGTCGGTAATGTGTTAGGCATCTTACAACATAAGGCTTATAGTCTCTTAATTAATTGTCTTCCCGATGATTCAATTTTAGCAGATTTCAATACTATATTCAGTAAAAATTGGACACACAAAATTAATAATAATAAAAAATACCTTAATATTAGATGCTTCCACATTTGTGCTGCATCACATCAGAGATTTGCTTCGTAAAATCATATCCCCGTTTCATACGGATTGAAGAAATTTAATTCTGTAAAAGAAAGCTATTATTATAGAATAGTGCAAACATTTTCTCTACATTATATTAATAGCTTTGCTTGATCAGTACACGTTGGAACTAGCATTGTTGAGTTACCATAGAATTCAAAATTTGTTAAATGATCTATACTTTATTCAAAGAAATTCTACATATGTTTAATTAAATAATTATTTGAACACTTACCACTTTAGTTTTTAGTAAGTTCCTTGTACAGACCTTCAGCCAGCAACAGCTGCGAACATCTGTAAAGACAAAAAATCACATAAGTATTTCAGGTAATAACATGATACTAATCCATTACGATTCAATTAAAAAATCGACAAATTAATATATGCGTTACGTATAAATTATAACCGAGTTTGCTAAACGAAACCTGTATGGATGATTATTGTTCTAAAACTTCTTCACAATCTTGAACTTCAAGAACATGTTTGTTAAGTATCAGGGTACCAATTTCTACTTCAATAAATAACGATATAGCATAAAACGTTAAGAAGTAAAAGTTTGCTCAAACTCATGCTGTCAAAATATAATTTGAGTACAAATACAATACATTTTTGGTACAAATGCTGAAGAAAAACTATCATTGAGCCAAAAGATTTTTTAAAGTATTTTTAAATGCACATAAGACGATGCATTAGGATATTATATATTTGGAAAAGTTGATTTTACACAAAAATACATGTTATTCAAAAAATGAATGGAGATGTTGATGCTGAATGAAACGTATTTAAATTATTATAAGGCATAAAATGTAAATTATGATATCGAGTTCCTGCCTATTGAATTTTAAATGTTACATAGTAGGACAGTTCAATTCGTTAAGAATGTATTTCAGTAATTTGGAGAAATTCCATATTGTCTAACAATGTTCAGAAAATTCAGATATCCCACATATGTTTACCACCCAGACAGTAAGTAAAACTTTCGTAAACAACTTTAAAGGTTTTTTGGTTCAGACGATATAATTAGGTACAGCAGCCTAGATTTCAAATAGCGAACCTAGACAACCATTTGCTAAAATTGGTATATAAACACATTTTGGTTGTCATAGGTAAAAGAATACAGTCTAGGCTGGTAAATTTGCACACAAGTATTAAGTTTTTCCTTTCTTTAGATAGAGATATATAGAGATCCGTATAATAAAACGATTGGGTTTTGCCTAATGATGCAGAAATATTAAGGTCCAGAGTATATTCAATTTGTATTGAACCCAGATGACGATATAAGGAACCATTCATGGATTGTAACTCCTTCAATTTCTCCTAACAATTCCGGAGTTTTGCGCCCATTACAGATATAAATTTAAATAAAGTGGTAAAGATTACACATTATTCAAATTTTCAAACTCGGAAGTATCTGTAACTCTTAATCATAATCAATATAGTGTTCAATTATTATGCATGTCAGGAAGAATTTAGGAACACTATAAATGTACAAATGTGTGTTGTAACTAAAATTATTAATTACATTCATAAGTCATAATTGAGACAAACAATTTTGTAATCTTCACCGCGTGCTTGTTTCAACGTTCCCACCCGAATATTAAAATAGAATTACGCATAATAACATTTTTACAGTATCTACTCACCTCGTACCAGTAGATTCATTGACTAGTAGTTTCAAGTAAGTAAGCCTATCTTGTCATTGCTGTCTCTCCTCCGTTAAAAGACTCTTGATATTAAGAAATGTTCATTTCAGTTTATACTGTGCATTATTTCGTGCCATTGCAGGCAATTGCGTGTACTCGAGGCACGTAGTTGTTCTCTTCAAAAGAAAACGTGAACATTTTTTTGTATGCAAAAAATGCACGTATATGACGCATCCCCAAATTGTCCTCGGAAATTCTCAAAATGATGATATCACGACATTCTTATTCTTTTTTTTTTGTTTTTAGTTCAGTGATATATGCGCACCGTGTATTATCTTAACAAATTCGATAAAGCTCCATCAAGCGTAAATATAAGTATGCATTGGATAATTCACATGATCGTCAATGTGTATACAGGTATGCGTACGTATTTGTTAAATTGGGCTTACAATTTCAGATTTTATAAAGAGAACTGATTTACACTCAGCAAATACAGAATCCCTTTAAGAGCACCCATGATAAATACAAACATATCCAAATCATTTGTAGACATCAATGTTCAATATGAAGGTAACTATGGTAGTTGTTATATGGATCTGCGCTACATGTCAAGCGTTTTAGAGGTACATTAATTTGGACATTGCTGGAAAGTTTTCATAAAATTTATGAAATTATATTTAAATTCAGTACCTGGTAGGTTTAAGGTTAGATAGGTGAGATATATTGAAGAGTAATGCGAGTGACTAATATTGAAAGTAAAATAGGATTTTATATCTGTAAAATATAGTTCCTAACACAATATATGTATTGCATTTAATATAGTTCCTGAAAAAAAAGATATATAGACCACTTTTTAAGTGATAAGTGTGTATTATAAGATAAATAGAATTCGATTTAATGTGTCACACTATTTCCAGTTCTAATTAGTAGAACTATATGATCCCTGATAAATTATACGAAAATTTTTCGTAAAAACCTATTTCTTTTGGAATATATATGTAACATTATAAAATGAGAATTCTCTAGTAGGAACAAAATGAAATGTTAGGAATTGTTCTAAAAACGATTAAATAATGTTTCCAACATTATTATGAACAGATTGTAACTACAGTGAAATCTCGTTGTATGTCAGTGCCGCCGTTCTTTTTACTGACACTCATACGAAATCGGTGGTTCTCGACGAGCGTCCCATTTGAAATACATAGGGCACACTGGAAACCTAAGAGTCATCCAGTGTGAAAGTCATAAGAAACCTATGGCATACAAACGTGACTGACCTTCACACATTGTCGGCTATATTGGTTTGAGACCAGAAGATCACTACTAATCCAATTACAAAACTTCTTTATTTTTCGTAATTTTTTTATGAAACTTTTACCAACATATTCGTGGCACTTTTCTGATTAAAATGAAACCAAATATGATATAATTCCGATGGTATTTACTTGTGTAACAAGCGATAAAAGTTTCGAACACAGAGAAGGACAGCGTATGGAAAGGAAAGAGTCGCGAAGAGTCGCGGCCGCCGGCACAGATCGAAGACCGCGTTAGCGCAGGCCTTTAAATGAAAAATTAAACTTCTTTATTATTATTTTTTTATCAAACTTTCCCCAATATATTTATGGTATTATTCTGATTAAAATGATATCAAACGCGATATAATGAGGATCACATTCACACTAATTTTCCGTTAATGTAATTGTTATCGGAAGTAACTTCCATCGTTCATTACACACGTAAATATCATTGGAATTATATCATATCTGGTTTCATTTTAATCAGAAAAATGCCACGAATGTTGGTAAGAGTTTCATAAAAAAATTAATAAGTTTTGTAATTGGATTAGTAGTGGTCTTCTGGTCTCATACCGATATAGCCGACAATAATGTGGCCGCGACGGCTCGAGAGATTCGGCCACTCACCGCGGTGGTGTGCAGTGCTCCACTGACTTGGAAACGTGAGGTTGGCACTGACATACAACGAGATTTCATTGTATTACGCCAGTATAAAAATTAGGAAGTATGTTGGACGAATACTTTGGTGTAGTTTTATACCGACGCTACGCATTGTAGTTGAATTAATGCTTATCTTTGATCGAAAGAAGTATCGTCGGTATCGTGATAGCACTTAATTCATTTATATTTAGCGTTATACTGAAATCAATAATATAATAACACACTATTCACACTAGTTTCAATCTTAGTTTTTCATGAAAGCACGTCGCTTTAAAAATGATTGAACGATAACTATGAAAGGAAGACTGACGAATCATACTGAAAATAAATCTTAATGCCGATTGATTGATTAGGCGTTTTCTCGATATATGTCAACAACACGGACCTTGCCAGCGACATATACCGTCCAGAAGATACTATTCTTTGATCCACGCCGAACGTAGGAAAGGACAGCAAACCTTTTGGTGGCCTCAGTTGCCGAGGAGTGTAAACAATACCTGCCCTACATAATGCGTGTCAAAAACGCGGGATCTGGCAGCACAAATACCGTCTAGAAGAGTGTACTATTCTTTTATACACTGCCGAACGTAGAAAAGGGCAGTGGGATCTCTTTCCCTTACGTTATTCTTCTTTGCATCTGAAACTTTTACCGTTCATTACACATGTTAATATCATCGAACCATAATCGTATTTGATATCATTTCCATTACAAAAATGCCACGAATCTGTTGGCGAATATCCCGTGCAAAAAATAATGGAAAATAAACAAGTTTTTTCATTTGAATAATGTTGTCTCCTAATCTCACACGGACACACTCGTCCCATATTATGTTTACACTCCTCGGCATCTGATGGCCTCTCGAGCTTCGTGGCCTCTCACTGGGTATAGCCCACGGTAGTGGGGATACTTCTGCGATTTTTATCAACCACGTATATGCGACATATATCGAAAAAAGACTATATGCGAAGTTGCTTCACACAATTGACGAGTATTACTTTTCCGGAAAAAGATTTACACACAAGTGATTTGTGTTGTTAATCATGCAACCCGCTTTTGCCTGAAGAATAATTTCATTCGATGCGATAGTTAGGAATGTTTCATGAACGCATACTCCTATAAAGTTATATGAAACTTGATTCGTTTTGTTTGGGTATAATCTATATTGAAAGCATTGATATAAGTTTTCGCATTATCCTTCAAACACGCTTATTCTCATTGCTCCAACAATAAAGAGAATTAATAATTAAATATTTCCTACGAGTAGACCTTTATTCATAAAATTACTCTTTGTTAAATGAAGTTCATTCACAAAGTTTTTCGGGTAGCGCAATTGTAAATGTTTAATATGCTGTCGTAAGACTTATTCTAACATAATAATTTTTTATGAAGATTTAAGTAATGAGGAGACTGAATATATGTATATGTATATAGATATATCTCATAGTGTTTGCATGGTGAAACTGACACCATCAATTAAGCTTAAAAACAATTACGTACAAATATCGGTACGGCGGCAGCTAAAAACTGCCTTCTTCATACAGGGCAGACGCCCGCCATGTGTAATTTCTGTTCTTATGGAAAGATCAGCTATATTCAATGATTGATGATGGTCTAAATCTGAATTAACGCATTCTCACTTATAGACTAATATGTCCTCGTATTCGTACAAAGCAAAAGGTACCTAGTCAGAGTATATTACTTTCACCTTGAGAGAAATAACGAACCAAAGTAATCAATAAACTACGAATAGCGACGGTATGACAATACAGTAAATGACAAAAACTAATATATTACGTAGCTTTAAATATTTACACACATTCTTCTGTGAAATAAAATACTCTTCCCCTGTCATTTTGTTTTCGTTTAAAATACTAATTGACAGAAAGAATATACACTGCTTCTACATATTATAGTATTATTCTATCATGATATCGGTTTACAGCATAGAACCGTAAACTAACAGTTTTGTTCTCCTTGCGTAGCGTCAGTTTCTTACAAGCGAAGAACCCGAACCTGCCAGGCATAAATTTGAACGAGTTATTGTACGAATGCTGTATATGAAATAAGCCAGTACGTAATTTACCGTAAAATTACCGCCAAAATTTGTCTACAAATTCCGATCCATCTGTTTTCGCAATAAGATCGGTATTTGAGTGCAAAGTTTGCAACCAAATTTCCATGCCAAATCAAGACTAAATCGAGGCTAAACTTTGGTTTCATTATAGAAGTCTGGTCGATCGCAGTAAGACCGAACTTAACCGTGTTCTAAGAGTAAACATTGCTGTAGGAGGGAAAACGGAATTAATAAATTATGGAAAATATATGAAACTTAAAATTGTATAATTTAGAAGTTTAAATAAAATCCTATTTTTCCTCTTACAGCAAGGTTTACTCCGATTTTTCCCGATATGTACTCGTAGAGCAAGGACTTAGTGCAGCGATGGGCACGGTAGGAGCCCCTGAGCTGCCTGCTTCCCCTACCAAAGTCTCTTTCGTACAGCTCGCATCGTCGCCGCGCTGCTAAGCCGTGGTTTCGTCTCTCCCCTTGTACGTCCCCGCCGTAGACGACCGTGCGCGAAAAAGACGTTGAGAAAAGTGTTTTGTCTGCGGCAGGCATCCGTGGCCATCGCTGACATAATGCGACCAACCTGTCCTCTATAACGAAGCCATGGTTTGGCCCGAATTTTGATTTGCCTACAAACTTTGTACTTAAATTCTGAACCAACTGTTTCCACATTTGGCTCTGAATTTGTGAACAAGTTTTGGTGTCAAATCCATACAAAACAGGGACCAAATTCTGCTCCAAGCAGGGGTTGGTACCAAATGGATGTCTTTTGCTCGCAAAGTATGATAGTGTTTTCTCAATATATGTCCACAGCACAGGTCAAGTCATAGATATATATCGACAAGGAGATACTATCTTTGATCCACGCCGAACGTAAAAAATGACAGTGAAGCTCTCGGTCACCGTGGATTGAAAACATAAATGTCTGCACGATGCGTGTAAACACGAGTCTGACAAGGCCAATTATCATCTAGAATGTTGTACTATTCTTTGATTCACCCGAAAGTGGAGAAGAACAATAGTGAAAATATAAAATAATGAAAAATACGGAAGTTTTGTTATTGGATTAGGAGAGATCTTCTGGTCTCACACCGATATACCCGACCGGTATTATGTTACACTCCTCAGCGACCGAGGTCTCTCGAGCTTTGTGCCCCCTCACGGGATATACCCCGTAGCAGTGGGATAGTTCTGGGTCTTTTATCAGCTAGATATTTAGTATAAACATTATGCAAAACTTGCTCGAAACAGTATTGGCTAACTGGACAACGATGCTTGTGTAATGGAATTCAAAATATATTATGAAGTACGTAACTTCAATTATTTATACTAGGCCTGGTCACGTTTGTTTTAATTGAGACAAATCCGTCCCCGCCGTAGCGCCCATTGACCCCTTCCAGCAAACGCCGTTACCATGGCGAAAGGACGCGCTTCGCCTGACGCGAGCAGCTACAAAGGTATGTACCGTGGTGCAATGAAGGCACGAGGCACCAGACGAGACAACGAAAATACATGAAAGAGAGGTGCCCAGGCCTGATATATACCTTTAAAACTACAACTAATATTTTATGTACAGCATTAAGGACTTGTATACCGTCATCGTACAAAAGTTCGTTAAAATTGAAATCGGACAGTTCAGGTTATACACTTGTTAGAGAAGTACGATCTACACACACATGCGCATGCACACACATGTGTGTATGTGTGTGCGTGAGTGTGTGTGTATGTGTGTGTATGTATGTATGTATGTATGTATGTATGTATGTATGTATGTATGTATGTATGTATGTATGTATGTATGTATGTATGTATGTATGTATGTATATCCGCAAATATAGTCGTGTTATGTTCTGACGTGAACTTTCAGTTTCGCGAGTGTTCGTTAAGATTCTACAAAAAAAGCCCAAACAATTCGTCAATGTGTATCAAACGTATTCACTTAGCGCGACAAATCATCAGAAAAAAAGATTTTCTTTCTTGAACTTCGTTTTGCTCGCAATTTTCACTACATTCATTAATATACTGATAACTTAAAAACTGTATAAAACACAGCAGTCTCTTCGTCCGCAAACGATTCGCGATATCTACGACGTCAGATCTAATACGGAATATATAAAAATCACTTAATTCATCATATATCCACTTCTCAATTTTTGATGATATTCGATGTGTGGGTGTGGGTGTGTGTTTGTGTATACACTTGCTGACGTATAATTTATCTTTCTCCCCACCCGATAATACGTATCAAGAATGTGGGCGATGATCTATAGCAAAACTTGTGGTGAAGTGACTGAAGAAAAGTACGAACTGTCGCAGAAAATATAAATCTCAATTTCAAACGACCAGTTCAAAGAAAAAAATCGTAAAGAAGTATATAATACTGTAATGTGTTTTTGTTTATTTAGTAACGTCTCCTCTTGTTGGGATAATCGTCCTGACGATTTCGATCATTTCCGCCTTGCCAACGTCCACTACCACCGCCACCTCCACGACCGCCACCCATGTTACCCATGTCGACCCTCATATCCATCAAATCCATTATCTGAGCCCGATCGTCATTGTAACCCCCTCGGCTACCACGATCCATAGTATTATAAGCATCCATGAAGGACTTTGTGTCCTAATCATCACAAACGGGTTGTGTAGTAATCGATATTATCGCGGTTAGATTGATTTAGGTTTCGTTTCGTTTTTTTTTGTTTTGTTTTTTGTTGTGTTGCCGATAAGTTTCATAAGTCAGAACAGTCGAGAGTATGTCGATAATCATTGAAGAAAATGCCACGGATTCCCGTTTAAACGGTGAACACACACGGTGTTTTGTAGATTTTTGATGTACCATAAATACATTTCACGGTTCAGGGCGACCATCCATGTTTGACAGCAGCACAGGTCATCGTCAATTTTCGTCAAATCACATAGAAAAGAAAGGGGAAAACACAATGTTAGATGTTGCATTGTCTTGTACAACATTAGAATGGATTTCGTGTAAACACGTGCTAAAACAAACGATATATATGTATATATTTTGTTAGAACTTCGTCGCGAATGTATGCCGTTTCCTTTCGACATTAATTCACCTTATTCAACCAAGAAAATGCCCAACATATAGACCCATGACAATAATCGGCTATCGACGTTAGTGCACCTGTCAAAGTAGACTAGAAGACCAAGAATAATAACCGCATATCGGTCTCTCGATGCGCAAAATATTGCACGGTATTTCTCTCCCTGAAACAGTTTTTCGTTCTTTTCTGTGAACCGTTGTGGTTATAGTGAAGAAGTTGTAGAATTAGTTGTAACATCGGAATTATAACTCAGTGTCCATTCTAAGCATATACAGTGTTTTCTCGATATATGTCCACAACACGGGTCTACCCAGGGACATATTTCGGCTAGAAGATACTCTTCTTTGATACACTGCCGAACGTAGAAAAGGACAGCGAAACTCGAGTGGCCTCGATCGCCGAGGAGTGTAAACACAATATGAATCGAGGGTATCGGTGTGAGACCACACTAATCCAATAAGATAACTTCTTTATTTTTCATTTTTTTATGGGCCTTTTACCAATACATTCGTGGCATTTTTGTAATGAAAATGATACCAAATATAATATAATTACTATGATATTTACTTGTGTAATGAACGATGAGGTCTCTCGAGTTTCGCGGCCCCTCACGGGGTGTGCCCCGCGACAGTGAGGATATTTCTGGGACTTTTCTCGACTAGACATTTGGGACATACATATATCAAGGAAACACTGTACTTCCACCTAAAATATTGTTTCAGCGTTTCGGTTCACGGGGCCGGAAGCAGGTGGTATAAGTATTGCAATGGATAAGAATTTTAGACAGGGTCAATAATTTTTGTATATACGGTAGACATAAAAACGATGAATGACTTCATTGCATTATGTGTTCCGTAAAATGTGGTACAACCAGCCAGCGAGTGTGACTCTATATGAAAAAATAAATCGGAAAGTAAGGAATATTTTTTATTTGAAAACTCGTTTCAATGAAAATTGTGTTTGAAAATTCGTTGGATACGCATGTAATTTTATAGGAATCGACTGAGACTTGTCTGTACATGACGCGTCAATCCTTCTTGTAAATATAAATACATACGCAATCCTCATGAATTGTCAAACTCTACTTTCGCTGACAACGAAGCATCATATTAAAAAATGTAATTGTTTTTTTCTCGACTTATTTTTGCTTGTAGAGTCATTCTCTGGCCGCGTGTTTGTACCACGATTTACAAAACATCTTCTACATACCTAACGCATTCATAAAATCCTACAGGAATAGCAGCCTCATTTTATACTTATATAACTATAGAGTTAGCGTAAATAGAATTGTATACAATTTTGGGAATTAAGTATCGATGCAAGCAGCAAAGAGGCGTGATCAAGGTCTCTAAGCAAGCTCTACACAATACTTATTTGACAGAATTGTAAATGTTTTTCGTAAATATATAAATATTGTACAATAGCAAAATAGTATGTAGGGGAATATCTGTCACAAAAGTAATATTAAAAACATCCCCCAGATTTCTCAGCGAAAAATAAATTAGCTTATCCGTATAAGTTACATATGGCTCCATTCAGAAACAATTGTTCTGTTTGTAGATAAATTATGTAAACAAAATTATATTCTCAAATATGAGAAAGATATTTTCTGAATAGAGCTGATCGTGGTTGAGTAGTATTTCATATTGTTGGGCATTTCTTGGTCGATAAATATCAAATTGTTACTATGGAACTATAATTACGTATTAACAAGTAAAGTTTGTAATAATAAAAATAACATCTGCTGACGTAACACTTGGAGTTATTAAATAGTAAGCTGTACTATTTATGAAAATCTAAAAGTTTATTATAAAAATACATGTCAGTTCCATAGTAAATAGCACACCTAATCCTTAACTCCTCTAGAGAAAATAGATCACAGAGCCTCCTGTCTGCAAGCATATGGAGAGACCAATGTGGCAAAGTATTAATATAGTTTTGGTTAGAATTGTAGCATCTGCAAATGCACAGAGAATAACCTAGCGAATAATGTAATATGCTTAAATGTTTCCGTCATTCAGTGGCTACGTAAATCCAATATTGAAGGTCTTACTATTATTAAAAGAATTATAAATGTCCACTTTTATGTATATTTAACATACAAGCCTAAAAATTTGTTCTATAACCAGAGAAATTGGAAGCATCCATAAATTAATACTATGTAAAACGATGTATATACAATTTTAGAAAATTTCCCCCAAAAAGATAATTGTGTTTCATTTGTGACATTCCTATAAAAATAATTCCAATAGATGGTGGATCTATCAAAATAAATGAACCTACCTACCCCATGTAGTTTTCAATGTATTAACGGTCTTTGTAAAATTTGCAACATGTAAATGCCCTATCATTCCGTGTTGGTAAACGAGTACGTACAATGCAGATCAACTGCTTTCAATTTTCGTTAGTATCCCTCCATTATTTCTCTATAATCATTGGACTTCCAAGAAGACCATAACAAAGAATCAACTTTCTCTGATATTCTTTCAGAGACTTGCAGATATTCACGAGGATATCTCGCATTTCGATATACTCCAATTAAATTAATTAAATTAATCTTGACAAACTGAAATAAATCAATGGCTTCGTGGTTATTTGAAGTGGGTTCGAAGAAAAATAAAAACAATCACAGAGATGTATGCTTTCCTTTGAATGAAAGCAGAAGGAACATACCGTGGATAAAAAAAAGAACGAAATCATCAATATCATAGAAATAATAGTGGAAAAACAATTTTCAAAACCATTTCGGTGCAGAAATAGCCTACCAGTGTCAAAAATACCTTCTAGATTTGTTAAGGCAAATTGAAACGTGATAATTAAATCTCGATGTCTGTCCACATCAGAAAATATCGGTAAAAAAATAATTGGTTAAATAAGAAGCTTCGATATATGCCCATTGATTCCTCCACATGTTAAAGCCAATTAATTGAAACAGAATTATTTGCATGAAGTATATATACACATATGAAATTCAATATTTGATGGCATTCGTTGGCATTGTTGCAGACATTAGAACTCTGCTGTTTTGGAAAGCATGCTTTCATGGGAAGACTCATAAAGAAGTCATTTCGCGTATTTTTCCAGAGAATTTTTCGCCAACAATACTGGCACCTTTTTATCATGCAAGAACGCAGTTCAACTCATCTAATAGTTCCCATGTATAGACTTAGTTTTGGAATATCGTTTAGTAGAGAAACATATATAAATGAAAGATAAAAAATTAAACTTTTCGAAAAAGAATAGTAGGTAACTGTTTTGCCGTGAAAAAATAAAGTTAAATGAAATAAGAACAATAGAAAGGGATACGTTACCACTGGCATGCCGCTTCCACCTGTAATGAAGTGCAAAACACAATTAGAAATTGATCTAATCAATGGAACACACTAAGCAATATAATAGTACACATAAATGTGGAAATTATTATATCGGGAAGGCCATCAACCGACCGAGTCGTTACACTCACACCGAAAACAAACGCCGTGCGCCTGAACATTTAATGACACATGATACTGTATACTGTAAACGGTCCGGGGCCGGGGAAATGAACCGGCAAGTAAACCTAGGCCAGTGTCATCGCCCGTACCCCGACCAGATCATGGAGAAAACCATGTAAGTGCGCCGAGACGTACCTGTGTGTAGGACGATAAAGCCAGGCCGTGGAGCCGAACGGCTTTTGTTCAAAACGCAACGATACGAATTACGGTACGAAAGACGAACTCGATCACGGCTTACGGCTACGAAACACGGTTAGCGATCGCGATTTACGGCTTACAATTAAGAATTTGCGAATACGGACTCGTTCTTTATTATACTTGTAATGCTATTTTTGTTATCTCTGTCGCGTGATTCTAAATAAAGAGCAGATATTTTATTGTCAATAATCCTGTTCTTTCATAAATGGTTTCAAAATTAAAAGATATAGCAGGTAAATGAAAATACACAAAACAAACGATTTACATTCTAAGAGAAATTACAAACGTTTACGACTAAAATAGCGCAAAAACTTACCATCAGGTTGACCATATCCATCGCGATCACTATTACTAACAGAATCGTAGTTCTTTCCTCCCATGCCACCTCCGCCACCACCTCTCATTGCTTGCTCCTTAAATAGAAAGGGAACATCATGACCTTAAGCATTATTAATTAAATAATACAAACATTAGACATTATTAATTTTATCCTTCATAATAAAATATGTATTCTTCATAATAAAGTATATGTGATTTGTAATAAATTTGTAAATTTTAATTAAAGCAAATAATATAGTATATAATAATAGTTTATTAACTATCCGAGGACATTTGGAAAAACTCGATTGAAAATACGAAATGACGCGATCACACTTTTAAAGTTTAATTAATTAGTTAATGCTCTAAATAAACGATAACAATAAAAACATGTATTGACAACATTTGAACGGAGAGTGAGTTTGACTCTACGGAGTGATGGTAACTGGTAGTGATAATGATGACTAGCAGTTTAGGCATTAAAAAGGGAAAACATGATCGCATCGCGGGGCGCTCAACACTTAAAATAAAATCAACTTGAATAATTAGTATACTCGTACTTATACAAAAAGGTAAACAGAAAATATTTTTAAAAATCTCGTAGAAATGTAAGTTCTCCAAATAACAAGCAATGTGTAATTTAATTACCTGCATAAATAAGTTATTTTCTTGTTGACGCCTATGTAGCTCTTCTTCTTGTCTCCTGATACGCATAGCCATTTCTTCCTGTTGTCTTCTTCGTAATTCTTCCTCGCGCGTTCTTTGTTCTTCGGCTTGTCTTTCTTTCATCTCCCACTCTCTCTTTTGCCTTTCGCGATCTGCTTCCCGCATGCGTAGCTCTGTAAACATAAAAAATGTACTTATTAATACATACATTGTCCAAAAAATGTTACAATACCACTTATGAATAGATTATAATACACACGTTCTCTGAGTAATTCCGTTTCATGTTCATAACGAGCAAATTCCATTTGAGCTTCCAACTTTTCTTCTTCCATTGCCATTTCTCTCTTCAATGCTTCTTCCTTTTGTTTGTAAAGCTCATGAAGTTGTTTCCATCTTGTTCCATACTCATGCTCAAAGCTTCCCAATTGTGCAAACCTTGGCCCAATATCACGTGCTTTGAAAAATTCTGGATTCTTCCGTGGCAAATTTTTATCAGGAAAACCATCTACGTCGTCTTGTTGTTCAAATGGTTCAACGACGACTGGCCGTAAAGAACTATAACAAATACATTTTTACCTTATAAAAATCTGACAAGAATGTTATTTTTTTAGAAAATATTGTATTCCGATTTCGGCACACAATGCAATAATTACATCATGCTTCCATTAGGAATCATTTTTTCTTCCCCAATTATTTTAATTGGCACTTGCTGATTATTTAATGCATCTAACAAGCGTGGCATCGGGGATTAATTTTAATTGTTATGTTTATTACAAAAACTTACGCAGTTAGGAAGTAACATCCTTCGGTACACTTTCGCAGAGCAAGCTGAGCCGATGGTTTTCTACAGAACTCCACAATGCCTTCGCCAGTAGACTTTCCTCTGTCGTCTACAATAACTATTGCGCGCTCGATTTCACCAAAGACGCTAAATGCTCTGTCAAGCAACTCATTTGAAATCCAAGGCGTCAGATTTTTAACTTTAATTGTGGAAGAATGTGGAGCAAAGCGTACTTTAAGCGCACGACCTTTGCGCATGGTACCGTCCAATTCATGCTTTGCTTTCTCAGCATTCACCCTGTAATCCTGCAAGTTACATATCATCGTGAGGCACAATAAAATATAATTATCAATATCTTAAGTCCAAAATCATTTATCATATCAAGTAAATATATGCAGCCAAAAATTATTATCATTGTTTGTCAAACGGTAATTGTTATAATCATTATGTGTAGATAAAAAAGAAGTACAAATACTTAAATTTAAATTACCATTCTGAGAAAAGCGAAATTTTTCTCTTTATTAACGAAGAGCTCAGATATTTCTCCATATTGCTGGAACATTTGCTGAATTTCTTCTTCCGTAACATCGTTTGTTAAATTTCCAATATATAACCGATTACGCCCACTAAATTTCTTTTCTGTAGTTTCCTGTGGCGGCAACTCGTGAGTGGGTCCACTAATGGACATAATACGCTCCATTAGACGATCCTAATTTGAACACCAATAAGAATATATTACTTCGACGTAATGAAACTTATATTTGAAGTCTTTTTGTGTTAATACGTTCACTGCTGTGGTAGCCACTCCTGCCCGACATTGGATTTTCCAACGACGCCATTTTAATCATAGCTTAACGGCGCAACCAAACTTGATACAGACGCGTAAAATTCGAAAACACAACGTTTGTAATTTTCTGGATGCATTTAATACTAGAATAGCGCTTTGAAATAATAAGTGTACATGCGAGATCATGTCAATATTGCTATTTTTACTATTATAAACTGAAATGTACATATAAATTATACGATGTGATTCTCACATGGGCAATTTCACTGCAGCGCTAGACACAAATCCAAGAAAACACGATCTGCGGTCAACGTATTAGTTATTTGAAGTATTAGTGAAACAAAAAATATAGTTTACTCGATATATGTCCAAAACATGAGTCTAGCCACGGACATATGTCGGTCAGGAGACACTATTCTTTGATCCACTCGACCTTGCACTCTTCATGGCCCCTCACAGGGTATACCCCGCGACAATGGAGATAGTTCTGGGACTTTCATCGGTTAGGCATTTGTGACATATATAGAGTAAACACTGTAGTGAGTATTTGCTTACATCTTGTGAACGATTTCCCATATTTCTGTCACCACCTCCTCGACCACCTCTACCGCCACGCATTCCGCCACCTCGTCCCATACCCATTCCTCCTCCCATGCCTCCACCCATTCCTTCAGACATCGTGTTGTCCATACCTCCATCCATAGAATCGCTCATCTTCATCTGTAAAAAAATAATAAGTAAATAATTTTAGTCTTTAAAATTTATAAGGAAAATTAGCTAACTCAAAATATATTGAAGTGATTTATAAGAATTATAAAATAAAACAAATTTTGTTCATAGTCATTTTATATGGTTCTAAAACTGCCAATACTGAATACTAACATCTACATTTGCAGTTTCACAATTTTACATAATAATCTTCCTCTTTTTTAACTTCTAATTACCACAGTAAGTTCTGCAGAATGGCTAAAATAATTTATTAAATTGCAGCTATAATAAAAATAGAAATTTCATTGTTGAAAACAAAATATTTCTTAATATTTACTTAACATAACATTTCTTAATATTGCAATTATTAACTCCTGTGAAGGAATATCTTAAACCTAATCAATAACTAGTTAGAAGAGATTTTGCTGATTATCACAATAGCTAGGAGATCTAACATTTTTGTCTCATAAAATCTATATCAATAAAAAATCATATCAAATACCATTTAAACGGAATAATTATTTCAAATGTTTTATGTAAAATGTTACTACTTCATGTGTAAATTAGTGCTAGGTTACTAATAAATAATTTGAAAAAATCTCAAAAATGCCAGAAGCAAAAAATCATTTACTATAGTTAAATTAAAAAGGTAAATGTGCTGTATGTATCAAAGTTTACTGGACATGTTCGCGTATACCTTTCATAGTAAAAAAGATTGTAAACCAACATTGTTTAACCGTTAACATGTTAAACTTCAAATTAATGCATTCAGCATTCAGCATTCAGTATATTTAAAAGCAAGTACAGTGTCTCTAGTCAAAGAACGTCCGAAGTACATATCTAGGCTATAATTGTCGCAGGACTATCACCTCTACAGCGGGGGTGTACACTGTGAGGGGCGGAGAAGCTCGAGATGCCTCGGTCGCTGAAGAGTGTAAACATAATACGGGTCGAGTTTATCGATGTGAGACTAGGAGACCTCTACTAATCCAATAAAAGAACTTCTTTGTTTTTAATTATTTTAAAAACAATTACTTTATTCTATATATTATATATTACTATATATTATTTATTCTATATATTTGTTATTTAATTATTTTAAAAATAATAAAAAATGATCTCGCATAGATATACTCATTCCAAATTATGTTCAAACTACTCGGTGAGGAGGCCTCTTAAGTTTCGCTGTCCTTTTCTACCTTTTCTATCTTCTAGGCGATATTTGCCCCTGACCAAATCCGTGTTTTGGACAATTATCGAGTAGACACTGTATATTTGCTACTTTCGGATGTAACGTGTCAAAATATTAAACGTAGCCTCACATAATGGTGCGCATTGGCCAAACAGCTACACGAAATCCGTAAAAACGAAACCATCCAACCAATTTGTTGAAAGTGTACCGCAGATACACCTCATGTAAGACAAAAATAATTTTTTTTTTAAGTTATTAAACATTAAGTAATATGAGATATTCTGAAAGCTGTGTGTTGTGATCCTTTTTTATTTGTGGAGGCATACAAAAAATGTCGGCTTGCTATGGTCTGGAACTTATTTATTTTGCAAGGTGTAATATTCTACTGTGTCCAAAAAATCCCATCCACTTTCGCCCGATCTTGGCCACGATTTAAGTTTTCAATATTGGCTTTCAGAATTTCCAAGAATGCGCAATTTACAGTGTACTTGATGTTATCAGTGAATTTGAATATCTATAAAAAAATTTTTTTTTGAAATTCGAATTTTTGCACATTATGTCCCCATTAGTAGGCAATATAAGAATTATATTTTTATGTAAAAAACGAAACTTTATAAAATGGATTGTTTGCCACCTTGACACAAACTGTGCGACAATCCTTAGGAACCAACAATATCAAATTTAGAAAATAAATTTTATACTTCATACAATATTAAAAGTTATCTTTACACTTCTTTAATGTGTTTTGTTGAAATACTTCATATACAGATGAAGTTTCTTGCCCAGTAAACAATTTACACTTGATTTGTCTACAAATTCCAACCCATCTATTTTCGCACAAAACACCGTATTCGAGTGCGGAGTTTGCATACAAAATTCCGTGCCAAATGGAGAGCAAATCGAGACCAAACCTTTGGCATCCTTTACCTTCCATCCTTTATCTTTCGCGATAAGAGTAAATATCAGGCAAAGTCGGAGGAAACCTTGCTGTAGGAGTGGAAACGGAATTCGAAAATTAAATAATTTTAAGTTTTATTTATTTTTAAGATTGAAATATTTACAGATCTTAAAATTATAGTGTGAAAAATGTATATTTAATATATTAAAAAAGTAGGAGGGAAAGCAGAATTTTAATGAGCTTTCATTTTAATAAAACAAAATCTTATTGTTAAAATTGTTGGTAATTGTACAGAAAAGGGTACACATCACCGATTTTGATAAAATTTAAATATGTTGTAAAACTCAATATTCTAAACAACTTTTTCCTCATAACTAGGGCTGGGCGGTGGTTACATAAGGAAAAAGTTGTTTAGAATATTGAGTTTTACAACATATTTAAATTTTATCAAAATCGGTGATGTGTACCCATTACTGTAAAATTACCAACAATTTTAACAATAAGATTTTGTTTTATTAAAATGAAAGCTCATTAAAATTCTGCTTTTCCTCCTACTTTTTTAATATATTAAATATACATTTTTCACAATATAATTTTAAGATCCGTAAATATTTCAATCTTAAAAAAGAAATAAAACTTAAAATCATTAAATTTCGAATTCCGTTTCCTTTCTTACAGGAACCAAACTCTGTTTGAAGCATGCTTTTGACACCAAAATGACCGGCTTTTGCTCGCAAAGTACGATTACAAACCAAGTTTGGTAGACTGGGTTGATCAAACTGCTGCCTGAACAAAAAGCATAATATACTCGGCATAATATACCCGTTCATCTATTAAACTACCGCTACTAATTCCAAAAAAAGTATCAAATATTTCATATTTTCCATTTCATATTGATAAATTCCATACTGAACAATTTTTCACATCGTGTCGTGAAAAATCAAGTGATAGCTTTTCCATCATGATAGAACAGTAGTTACAGAATTAACAAAGGAGTAATGTTCCAATATACAAAAATTTGAACCAAAAGTTTCAATTTAGTAAAATTTTTTCAAATAATTGGAATGTATTCTTCTTAAGGGCAAATGATAGAAGAATTAGGGTACTAAAATAGAGTTTCATAATCTGACGCAGTGGTGTTTCTTGTCACTCGAGCATACTTATAGCATAGTGTAACAGTTAAACAATTAAGCTCCAATATGTATGAAAATACACTCGAAAATTGAAATATATTTATACTTTTTAGTGTCTGTATACAGAATTAAAATGCTGAATTTTATCTTCAAATTCCACGTGTTTTTTAAATAATTATGGAGCGCCATTTTATTTTGCTCGAGCGCCATTTTGTAGCACTTCATATATGAATAATCAATACGTTATACCCAAAATTATGTAGGAATAAAGCCGGCTGACTGATTACACAGATATTTATTGGCAATTACAATATCACAGTCACGACTTTAATTATATAAACTTTACCGACGCGACAAAAATGAATCCGACTATACGACTTTCGACAACTGATTTAAATCGACAACTGCTTTTAATCGACAACTGCTTTTAATCGAAAAAAATTTTTCATTTCTATCATATCCATTCCTATAATAGATATATCAATATAGTAACTCATTTGAAAAGAAAAACAAAATACTTAAGAATTTTAATCAACATTACAGTTTACAGTAGTAAGTAATACAAAGTGAAACAAATTAGGATAAAAATTTATCGACGAATGCTAGTGTTTTGCCGAAGCTAAATTGGAAGGTAAGATGAAAAAACTGAATTCCCAAATCTTGTAGACGTATTACGCATCGCTTCAAAGCTAAAATGGCGGACAAGAACAAAGAACGCCGAAAACTCTTTACAATGTATATACAACAATTAAGTAAAACTTACCGGTCCATCGTTATTTCTATTTCCTCCACCCATTCCACCGCCACGTCCGCCAGAAAAACGTGTACCGCCTTTTCGACCACGCGGTCCTCGATTACCGCCGCCCGGTGGATTACGTTCTCGTGGATTATCATTGCTATTTTCTGCAGATGCATTCTGCTGCTCCGGTTTCACACTTGGAGAATCTGCTCCTGCCATTGTTCGTTCAGAAATGACCGAATACTTGGCTTTAAAACTGCGTACCAAGAGTACAAGTTTCTTGCAAGTAACAAACTTGACTCTCTCCCGACCGTCTTCTACAACGAGGTGTTCACTATGGCGTTCGGCAACGAAGAGAACGACGGCGGCGCGAGGTAAATCTACTATATAGAAGACTTGTCCTCACTACAGCCGTCATATCCGGCGTATCATAGGAACATCCGGCACAGCCTATGATTGGCTAGTTTACTTAATGATATACTCGTCTTGATTGGTAAACGTGTTTTGAATGCAACGTTGCCACTTTTTGTCGGGACGCATTGCAAAATTTTGTATCTATATTCAGAGTCAATCAATACAATCTACAAGTTCCCTAGTTAGGAAAAATTATATAAATTATACAATATGTGAATGTGGCCACGATAATGAAGATATAGATCATATCATATGTAGTTGTCCTATTTACGCAGGGAAAAGAGGAAAGTTAATGAGAACCTTTGCTAAAAAGGATATAGAACTAGAGGAGGAAGTTTGGTTTATTCTTCTCTTTATATATAGATACAAAGATGGCGTTGAAGAGCCTGAGCTCTATCTGCCCAATACAGAAACGGTCCTCACATAGGATTGTTAATCTAGTTACTTACATATTATAAATGTAACTATATGTGCAATATATTCATTTCACCTTATTTTATCCATTATATAGTCAATATTCAACGCTAATAATCCGCACATTTACATAAACACATATAAAATATACATAGATACAACAAATGCTCTGAACTAAGAATTAATATTTGTACTCCACTATTCTTCCCCCTTCTCTAGAGGTATGTTTAAAAACTTGAGGTATGTTAAGAAAACTTCCTCTTCTAGTTCTATATCATTTTTAGCAAAGGTTTCACTAACTTTCCTCTTTTCCCTGCGTAGATAGGACAACTCCATATGATATGATCTATATCTTCATTATCGTGGCCACATTCACATATTGTATAATTTATATAATTTTTCCTAGCTAAGGAACTTGCTAAGTTGTAATGATTGGCTCTGATCTTGCTCAGCGTGTTAAAGAAGGAACTTAGTTTGGACATGTCGTTGTGGGTTAGCCTTGTTCTAAAGTCTCAACTTCAGCACTCGATCACCCACTACGTCATGAATATTCATATACCGGGAGGCAAGTAATTTGAAATTTTTCTCGTCTTAACCTCCTCTGGATGCTACAAATACACGGTATTTTCAACAAGTAGCGTTTCGACGCAAAAGAGATGCACGCTCGTGGGAGAGCGATTAGGGGATTAGCCAATGAACGAGATGAAAATGTTCTTTGTTGATTTGCTCAGGAATTATTAACGGAAAACAACAGCTTCGACAACAAGTTTCGCTGAGTGTGGCATTGACATTGGCCGAGCCGGAATCCGTCCGCTGTTGCCGACCCCTGATTGGTCCGTGGTTTTCGTTAATAACTCGAAAACAAAACCACAGAGAACATTTTTGCATAGGAAAAAAATACTTCAAATGACCTGAGGAATCACCCCCTGCAAGGAAGTACAACATTTTTAGGACACCTTATATACTTATAGATCTGGCTTCAGATAACAAGCCTTGCTCCAAGATTATATTATTTACCAGATAACAGTTGCGGGCAAAGCGCTATAGTCTGTTAAGAAGTCGCAGTACCACGAAGCTAAAGTGTTAGAGGAGAAAGGTGAGTCGTCACCATATTTCATTCTTCATAAATATTTTATTTTATTACTCGTTCATTTTTACTTTACTTTTATTATTTTAAATGGTGCTTATTTTAATAGCGAATCTTGTTAATTATAATTTAGAAAAAGTTAAATTTAATATAATAATAATAATAATAATAATATGAAATCTACATTTATTTTATCACAACATACTTTACTTAAAAAAAAAAAAAATAGTAAGAACAATGTATGTGTGGAATACACTATTCACCATTTTGAATTATCTTGTGACGTCAGTTGAGGGCATCTGATCACCGCTATCTTGGAACATTGCATCATGTGTACAACTTATGGAAAGTAAGTACTTATGTATACCTGTTTATACATACATTCCGGAACAAAATGATCTAAATAAATATGACCGTCACCTGAGTTTCTTGTACTTGTAATTTACGTTTACAAATAATACAAGGTTTAAATTTAAAGAACTTCTAGTTATTGGATTATCGTTTACGAATTTGGAAGTACTGGCTCTCTGGTACTAAATAAACAAAAGGTCTTAGTACAGCAACTATACACATACATGCAGTTGTTTTGTATCTACACGTATTCCGTAGCATTTGATGAAATAGAAAAACATGGAAATGTTATAGAAAAATTTAAAACCATTCGCTATTTTACACACTTACCAACCTTCAGAGAAGAATACAGTACTTTTGCCGAGGTCAGCGAGACTATCAATTGTTAAATTATTTATTACTACGTTTATCGATGCCAAGATGGCAGATATCGCGTTCTCCAGTCGTGCATACACTAAAATTATATTACATGCAGCTAAGTACCCTCATTGTGCAATAAATGGTTTATTATTAGCAAAACAAAAGAGTAAAAATGATGCTAAATCCGCAGAATTGCGAATTGAGGATGCGATTCCTCTGTTTCACATTTGCCTTCATGTCTCACCTATGGCGGAAATCGCTTTAACAATGGTAAATATTAAAATATTTGATGAGATCTATCTACAAAAAGTAATTATAAAACAGAAATACCGTTCTATATAATGAACATATTTTTTTATTTAATAAAAATGAATCACAATTTATATGATAAATAAAATTAAAGTAATAAAATATTAACCGATTATTTCTAACGTTATGTATTCATTATAGTTACAGCATTACTTTATTGGTATCATTTGAAACATAGAATTTCTAAATGCAATCCTATCATTGTTTAAACTAAATACATACGAAGACAAAATCATTTAGAAATATATGAGAAATGTTGTTAACTTAATCACTATTTTGTAGTTACATGCTTACATTCTTATTATTCTTACTTAATGTTTAGAACATTATATATCATTCACTAACACAGTATTCACAGCATATAAATATCTATATGTATATTTACTAATTACACCTAATAGTTTACTTGTTAATTGTTTATATTGTTTTTAGGTTGATCAATATGCTACGAACAAAGGTTTAGTAATTGCAGGTTATTATCTTGCAAATGAAACTATAAATGATCTTAGGTAATTTAATGTTTGTTTATTTAACATTACTTTTTTAAGTTTGTAGATTCCACTTTTTATTATTGTTATTAATTACCAAACACATTTTTGGATGTAGTACAGATAAACCAGCCCATAGAATTGCAGACAAAATAGTAGAAAATTATGGAAATGGCCTGCTTGTTGTGGTAAGTATCATGGAATTATATTTTTTCAAACATTTGTTACTATTTGTTTTCTTTTTGTTATTAGTTGGACAATAGAGAAATAAAGCTCGAAAAAATGAGCTCAAGTCCTTTACGAGTCTCGCAATTTGTTGATGGTAAATGGAAACTCAAAGATATAATTGAGTAAGTAAAATGTTTAATAACCTTCCAATTATTTAATTTTGAATAAATATAAAATTCCTTTTTTTATGTTTGCAGTATATCATATGATAAAGGATTAATTCACACAGATGCTCAGTATTTTTTTTTGAAAGCGGGGCTGTATAAAAATCTTGTTGATTTTGACAATCATCTTGATAACATTTCCCTCGACTGGCAAAATCGTAAACTTAATAAGATTATAGATACAATTATGGAAAAACATTACATTCAATAATATGTAATTGTGTCTACCTGAGAGATAATTTAATATACAGAAGTATAAAAATATTTGTCTATATATGTGCTGATTGTTAATTGATATTAAAAAAACAATAGTACAATCTATTTAGTTGAATTTTATGTTGTGTCTTGTGTTCATTGTTCTTATTGATTAATTTATTTTTAAGAAAGTTCACTGTATAAGATACACATCTTTTAATTCGGTTACTGTAAAAAAAAAAAAAAATAGAGTACAAAATATTATCCAATAAATTTCTTATAGAATATACTTTATACAATATTTTCACTTTACCCGATGCGTCAATCTTTTAAAACTAATGATAACCAAGTCATTGTTTTAGTCTTCCGTATTTAAAATAATCAGTATATCTAGTGATTAAATTTTAAATTATTAAAAAAAATGATTCAAGAATATTTTAAAATGTACATGTACCAGTATAAAACGTACCTCACCATAAAGTTTCAATTTGTTTAAGACTATCTGCAAAATACACATTTGAATGATCAAACGTCTTTTGTATCATACAATTATGAGTAGCTTCGTAGTATGTTTTACATGCTTGCAGATAGTGACCTTCTTTTGAAAGTTGCACTATTGAGACTATGTCTGAAATAATATTAATTTTTTGAATCGCCTATTACAGTGAATGGATATATTGGTTGTACCTACAACAATTAACATCAGACATCCAAATGTCTTAGAAAGTATATTTTTAAGTACATGTAATTTCATACATTTGTATGGACAGCTATGATTGTCTTTTAAACCAACTGTAGAATTTAATATTTTAAAACAAGGAAATGGCTCATAACTTTCACATTTTCCTACATTCTCATACAAGTGCTTTACATAATATTTGTATTCTTTTTGAAAAGTTTTCTCATTAACTGTTTTGATAAGTTCATCTTTCCAAAACTCTTGCATTGTCGATGCCAAGTCCTATTCCGTTAAGAAACAAACAATATTGAACTCTAATGCTTCATGAAGTAATGTCATACATAATGGATAAGAAGTCCTTGATAGCTAATTGAATTTAAAAATAAAATTTCAATTTTTTATGAGTTTTTAATTATAAACAGAGAGGAAATGAGAGTGCTCACGCCCGGGATTTTAGTGTCCCCGGTATAATGCTGCCCCGAGTCTAATTATTAGCCTGGACCAGAACTTGCATCATCTTTTTAGTTTGGACCAAAACTTGCGTGCGCGCGCGCGCGTGTGTGTGTGTGTGTGTGTGTTTGTGTCAACAAGAAATGCCCCTTTCGACCCCATAGATGAGCAATATCTAAATGAAAAATTAATCACATAAGCGGCTGGTTTGAAGAGTTTATTCGTCTGTTTTTCCGAAAATTTTCTGGTTATCTTTGATTATTTGAAGTGAAATAAAAATAACGAATAAAGATATATGTGATTTTCATCTTTTCGAAATACTCGTCACGAATAAAACAATCGAATAAATCATCTTGCTTCATCGAGCCTCGAATAAATCTCAAAGTTAAGATGAAATCTTTTCATTGAAATTCACACATAAATTTCCGTAGCCGAAATCTGACAGATACATATACCGTAAGATAAATGGTGGCGCTGCTTTCGACTCTCAAAAGCTGAAAATTTTAGGCTGATAGAATATAGAAAAACTAACCTATACTCTATAATAAGTAACGTAAACTAATTTTGCAAAATATTTACATAACTAACTTCACGGTAAATGTTAAATAGTAAATACATATGTATATATCTTTGCTTGAGAATAAACTTTTAATATTGTTGCAGTTTCTCTTTGCCAGCACAGTATAAAATAAATGTTAATCAAATTGATAATGCGTTGCTGAAAAATATTTGAAACTAGAAATTTAATTAAATTTATTTTATTATGACTTGCCTATTAACACAAAATAAATTTGAATGCCGGTAAGTTATTATTTAAGAAATGTAATGTGTTTTAATATATGCAAAACACAGTTTACTAACTTTAAATTTTATACGTATAATAAAAAATATGAAAAGGTTAAAGAATTTGATTATTATTATCTAAATATGATAAAACATTGAATTATATAGGGTCAGCTCAGTGTTCCAGAAGAACAATCGATCGTATGGAAAAAAACATATGTTCGACAATTGTCCTGAAACTTGTTGGAATTCTGATGCGGTAACAAAATATTTCTTGAAAATACGCCAATATTCAGATTGTATACTAAAACACTACATTTATTTTAACACATTATCTACTGGTGATTATTCATGGCTAAGGATTTTTTAAAAGAATCCTTTAACACTAACAGCAACAGCAACAATCCCTCAATAAAAAAATTTAATAATCTCCTTCGGGATTATTGTATAAAAGAAGATTTTTAAGCTTTCATTTGGAACATCACAATTATTGAGAAGCCTATTAACAGGCTTCCGGTAGATAAAGTGTTAATACGCATTGTTTTAAAATAAACCATTTATATTTATAAATGATTGATAATGTAAAGCTGAGGTATTATTTTAGGGAACTCCACAGTGGATTGTTATTGATTTTGAACAAGAATGTAACCTAAGTTATTTTGAAATTGAATTTCAAGGTGGATTTGTTGGTAAAGATTGTCATATAGAAATTGGTAATGGAAAAACCGAATTCCTGGAATCATTTTTTCCAGAAGATAAAAACACATTGCAAAGATTTAAGTTAAAAGAAAAAAAAAGAGCAAAAACCTTCAAATTTTTATTCAATGAAAGTTCAGATTTATTTGGCAGAATAATAATATATACATTATCTTTATATTCATAGCTATATTTTTGTTCACGAAATAAATAAATCAAAATAATGCATATTTTCTTTTATATGTACCTCCTATTAAGAAATATATATGTTGGAAAAATAAAATTATAGAAAGTATTACTGTTAAAGTATTGCTGCCTTACTGTTAAGACAGATTTCAGGTTCAATATTGATTTACCATTAGAACAAATTTTAGTACAATTGTAGATTGCAAAAAATATGTATTCGAATAGTGAAAAAGTTGATACATATGCTGTTAATTTTGAGCGAGTGTAGAAGAAACGCTCGTGACAAAAATGTTTTACAATATTGAAAAGAAAGGAAAATTTGAAAGAAGGAAAAGAAACAAACAGCTGAACTAACGTTAAACGCACGTGAGTTCGGTTTTTTTTACGTTCTTTATGTATCTGTCGATATTCTGTTGATGAACACTGAAATTGTACATTTTTTCACTTGGAAAACCAGAACCACGAGAAATTATTAGATACAAATGTTTTCGTCGAAGAGGGCATAGTAATTCAATGATTTTGCATTTTTGAGTTGAAGGTCATGTCAAGGTCATAGTATACTAGGCCGCTGATCTTGTCTTGACATAAGCAACATCAAATATTATATACCAAAAGGTATGTGGTGGCATTTAAAAAGATATGAAAAGTGATCTTCATTTTTTATGAAAAAATTAATTAAAAAAAATTTTTTTTCAATTGCATTTTGTAGTCGACTAAAAATTTGATTAATTTTGTTCCACACATTTTTTTATCTGGCTATCGGAAGTGGCCAAAAAATCGTAGCGTTAATTACGTGGGACACCCTGTATGTATTTTTAATCAAGTTTAACTTGCACAAAATTGTATTTACCTGCTATGGACTGACATATATATATGTATATAGATATCTGGAATACCATCTTTTAAATTTGTTTATATGCATATTATATAAACAGGAAGACAAACATCTTAATGGATTATCAATAACTTATATATTACAAGAAGTTTATTGTTATGGTACAAAGTGAACAAACGCATAATAAACTGAAATTAATTGAATGACGAATGCTCACTGTTAATTTACAGAAACAATCGGTTAAACAAAAATTTAATAATCTAACTTACAATCTACAAGTATTCTCTGAATTCTGAATGTAAATATATACAATAAACTTAAATAATATACTATGTTATTAAATATACCAGACCATTTTTATTTCGCATTAATTAACAGAGATTGCAGGCCCCAACTGTCGCATTAGTTTATAACATTCTTGAAGTCTTTTTCTATCACCTATTCTTTCAAGAGTTTTTGCAGCTTCTGCAAGCATTCCTGCACGTTCTCCAGGTGAAGCTAATAATAATGCAGGCAAATGTCGGCAAGCTAAACACAAAGCAACTGCGTGCTCCCTTTCTCCACTGTATTGTTCTTGCGACCGATCTTTACCACAAATAATTGAAGAACGAGAATTTCTGTGATGCAAGCTGCGGTCTAACAGTACTTGAGTTTTCACTGGTGTTGCTCCAGCCATTATGCGTACTGTAGCTTCGTAAAGGAATACACGTGCCAACGTTGACTAAAATTTATATATAAAAATAAAAAAATAAATGTATAAATAATTAATAAGCATAAAAGGTTAAGGCATAAACAAATATTCCTTCATAATATTTGAATCGTTTCAAACTTACTGGAATGTGTTGACACAACTGCCTCAAACAAGCTAAATCACGCTGAAAACTTCCCAAAGAAATGTTTATACTTGGCCTTTCCGAATCACTATCCAACTCTTGCCAAAGCATAGTTCGCATTTCAAGTAACCAATCGCAAATCCACAATTGTGTGAGCTGAAAGATATCCACATGTTTATAAAAAATCATTATGACACATTAAGCATATGTACAAATTTGATTAAGGCTATCTAGCACGTGTGGTGAAGCGACTTGCCACAGGAATTGCACTGTAGAAGTATTGCATAGTTATATTTCATGCAATGCAACTACAATGCACACTTGTAACAAGAAAGTTGTTGTACAGATATTAGAAGTATCTCTACTAAATAATTTTAAGATTATATTAAATTAAATAGTACGTATAAAGCAGTGTTTACTTTTATCAAACACTAAATTCATTGAGATATAGTAAATATATAAAGATTTAATATCTCACCAAAACATTTTGCGACGACTGTTGTTTGCAATTATAATAAACCAAGCATTGTTCAAGTAATATTCCTGCTTGATCAATGAGACGCATAGAAGCCGATTTAGTTGTAGCTTTTGCTGCTTGCAAAGCATTCAGTACAATATAAGGCAATGGACTGACACTATTGTTATTATTACAGAGTTGATAATTTTTTTCATAGGGAAATTTACTCTCAACGATACTCCAAGCTTGTGAATCGTCCTCTCTCAATCTCCAACATGCCGCTACATAGAGAACTGCCCCCCACCATAATGCAATTTCATCCTCACAATCTAGAATCAAAGATTAATGATTAGCATTTCAGAAATTAATATTCTATAAAATCAATACCATTTACTCCTAATTTCTAAGGTGAAATCTAGCAAATAAGATTGTTCTTATTACAAGACAAATCTAGTTTAAAATAAAAATTGTCTCATTAAATTTTCTTTTATATTAACTTACGCGTAACAGTAACTTTATCTGTACATAAGAAACCAGCATCGACTCCTGCAGAAGCCATGATGCTTTGTCCATACTCCACAATGGATGACAAATGAGCATCTCCAGCTGTACCGGTTAAAATACGTAAACAATGACCAATTAAATAATCTCTGTATGCGTGTGATGCATACGATAGAGGATCAGCTTTGCTACTTTGAGATGTAAATTCATTATCTGGTTGATCTCCATACTGCCATTTCTGAAGTATCAAAAATTTCGCTCCCTCATCGCTCATAATCCATTTTAGCTTTGGTGGAACTGCGCATGATGATAGTAATATACGTGCTTTGCCCAAATAATATTTGTGAATAAATGGAAAGAGTGATTGTTTAAAACAAAGTGCAGCGTTAATATATATTTCAGCTAACAATGACTTTGGTATTGTTTCACCAGCAGCTTCAGCATAATTTACTGCGGACAGAGAAAGATACAACGTGCCATTCTTAGATCCTTTGGTCAAACGTAAACATAACATATGTTGATAAATAATGGCTATTTCCATAGCAGACATTTCTGCTTGTTGTCGAGTCGTTTTTTCCGAAAACCATTTATGAGTATATAGAATCCATTTTCCAATCCATAATTTATGGAGAAGTTGTCTTATGATTTGCCAAGTAGTGGCAAGCCAAGCCTCTGTACGTGATGCTGGATATGGACGACCAAAATATTGTAAGCATTGATGTAAATCACGACATGCTTGACTGCATTCGTTTTTAGATATATTAAATTCTGCTTGACGCCTCCATCGATGAACTTCAAGAAACACTTTACTATCGGGTGGTAATATTGGATCACCATAAAGTAATAGTCTACAAATCCCACCGATTAAAAGTATAATATTTGTTAACCATAAAAATACATTACTCCATATTGGATTTTCAAAATCGGATTGATCTGGAAAATAAATATTACTGCTTAATAGTATGTATATTTCTACTATATTGTACAATGATGTAGCCGACGCTGCTCTACCTTGATAATTGAGAATTGTACGGCCATCCACTTTAGTATTCATGTAATCGGATTTGAATCTCCCAACGTTATTAAAAACAAAACCCACAGGGTTAAATACTAAAAATAGGAATATAAATCCACAAAGCGTAAGCCTAGTATGATCTCTTATTCCTGTATTTGTCAAAATAGGTGTTGAATGCATATTTTGTAATACATCGGGATCATCTTTTATGGATGACGGAGAAGGTGGAGATAATGGTGCTGGCGCAGGAGACAATGACGGTTCGCTCGAATCTGATCTGGGCGGTGTCAATTCTCCGCATACCAATAAATCGCGCAAGTTTTGCCTCTGTGCAGCCATTTTTAAAGCCATATTTTCTGCTTTCAGTTTTGTATTGGAACTCTGGAGAAATCTGAAATTTTCATCTTTTTGCATAGTAAGTCTTGCTTCGAACGCAATCTGATACATACAGTGGGTATAAAAAGTACAGTACACCTTTTAAAAACGAATAACTTTTTAAAAATCGGATCAATCGTCTCGAGTTTTTGTGAAATGTTAAAAATAAACAATTAGAACTAGATAATTTTTCTAAAAAATTAAAGAAAAGCAATGATTGCTATTTTTAACTTTTTTACCTGTATCTTTAATGAAAATTTAAAAGATGACCTTTGTAAATCTAAGGAAGTTATATACACACACAAAAATTCATTGAAATCTGTTGACCTATAAAAAGCTATTGTAAGACGTAAGAATCTTGAATTTAAGGCTTGCGATTCATTTGAATCGCAGTTTCTTATCATGTTCGCCATATTTTGAAGCATGAGTGATTAAATATGGTGAAACCTCGATCGATTACAATGAAACTCTGTGCATGTAGATAACTTAGATCTACGAAAAGCATATTTTTTGTTTTGATTTTAATTTTCATTACTAGCACAGATAAAAAAATTAAAAATCGTGACCTTTCTTTTTTCTTTGCAATTCCAACTAATAACAAATTGAAAAAAGAAGTACATATTTATTGCCTAGTATACTAATCTTTCTAATACCTAAAAAAAACTCAAGCCGTACAGTGCAATTTTGAAAAAGTTATTCGTTTTTAGAAAGTGTACTTTTTACATTCATTGTACATGGAGAATTAAATATAATTTAATATACCTTATGTAGTCTATAGTCTTTCTTAAGATCGCTGACTTATTTAATTTAGCATCCTCTCCAACAATAATGTTTTTTAATTCTATAATTTTATCATTGATCGATGTTCTGTAACGTCGTTCAATAGCATTGTGAGCACTACGTTTTACTTCCTTTACCCGAGGTACACTGACATGTGTGCTTGTATTCAAACGATTAATCTGTACTTTATCAGTGTCAAGTACAACAGGGATACCTAGTTAAAAATTTAAATGTAAATGTATTGGTTTTAAGTGTTACCTTCAAATCACATAATTAATTATCACCCTAATTATTCTCACCAGTAGTAAGAACAGTTCCATTAGCAGTATTTACTAAAGTATGTATTTGATGTGGTACAGATGTTGATGTAACAGCTTGTGCTCCTCTGGAGTAGACAACTGATTCTGATTTGATAAGTTTCGCTGGAAGGAGTAACTGCCTCTGTTGAGTAACTGGTGCTATTGTTACAACAGGTGATTGAACGCTGAAGTTTACATTTTGTGGAATAGTATATTGCGAACTAAATACTGTAGGTGCCGGTGTAACAGATATTCTTTGCGGTCTACTTTGTACAGATGGTATGTCTTGTAGCGGTTGCTGTTGTTGCAGCTGCTGCTGCAGTTTTTGTTGCTGCTGTGATTGTTGTTGAGTTACACATGGAATTTGCTGTGTATTCTCTGCTACTAGAGGTGTTAACATAACATTTCCATTTGTCAAAGATTTAATGATATTTGGATCTTTAAAATCCTGAAATTCTTTGAAATCTTTAAATTCCTCCTGAGTATTAAAATTTAAGAAATCCAATCCTTCCATATCCATGCCTAAGGGTTCATCCAATTGTGATAATAATGCATCATCGCTGAATAAATTTCCATTTTTCAATAGTTCAGTTTCACAATTTGTAAGGAGATCTGAAATTCAAATATAAAATATATATTAAAAGTATAGATACATATAGTAATAGAGATTTATTTAAAAATAATTATTAAAATATTTATTTAATTTCCGTTTTATAAAATGTTTCGTAACAATTTTGAAAAGATTATTATTGTTAATCTGTATATAAAATATTAATTCTTACATAATTTAAAAATATCTTGAATCTATTCATTGAATAAATAAGACTAAATAGATTATTCATAATATGCAAGGAATAACTCCGAAAATATTTTACCATATTTCATTACTTTAAAACTTGTAAGTGTATATTTACAAAATCATAGAAAATGGAACTGTTAATAAAGTGAAATATGAAAAAGATATGAAAGAAGCGAAATTTGGAAATGTCATGTTGAAACTAGAATTGTAAAGTTTAATTTAATAAGTATTACACGAGACTTACCATCAATACCAGTTACTTCATTTAAATTAAAGCTGTCATTTGACTGAAAATTCGAAAAATCGTTGTCTTGTGTTGAAGACCATCCCTCGGTTTCAGCCATTATGGCATATTATATATTAGATATTTATTTACATTAAATAAACACGTTCATTAAACAACAGAACTCGCTGATATGTCAAACGTAATAACTAACAAATTATGAACGGTCACCCTACCTTCGCCACAACCAATCAGAGAGTTCCTAAAGATCGGACGATATTACGTCAGTATGTGTTACTAAGGTTACAAAATTTATTACAAACTATAGACGTGTTTTTATCAAAATAAATCACTGTCGTAGTGATGGGCATTATCGACTAAATTCAACTATCGACTAATTACTATTTAGTTACTACATACTATCGAATATTTAGTCGATAGTTTTTAGTCGACTGAAATTTCGTTTTAGTACTTACGTCTAGATTGCAGGCTATAGTCTATGCCTACGTATAGATCTCATTTCTCACTCACTTTTACAGCACTGTACTGCAGTGCTCACACCTTAGACCATATATACCCATAGATCCGGCGTAGGTATAGTATGTGCATACGATGCTGTGTGACGAGATCCAAAATGATCTGGTGCCCACAAGCCTCGATTCGAGATAATTCAAAATGGTGGATAGTGTATGAGACGAAGCGAGTGCACAAGTTCATCATTTAGTACAAATTTGAAAAAATGGTGCAAACTTGTTGCATAAAGAGCTGTAAAGAACGGCAAAACCGTGATACTAATATATCTTTTCACAAGTAAGTATTTTTTACAAATATCTAACCCTCCTAAACTAACGTAACCTATAACAAGTCCAATGCAATGAATATCTCGGACGAAATTCTTTCTACTAAATGCAAACAAATTTATTTATAGATTTCCGAAAGATCCACAATTAAGAGAAAAGTGGATAGAAGCAATTAATTGTGAAAATTTTGAACTCTCTGCTCATTCAAGAGTTTGTTCGAAACATTTTAGAAGCGAATGCTTTGTTGGAACTTCTTTGAGTTCCAGGCGTAATTTAACAGATGGTGCAGTCCCTTGTGTATCAGAAGTACCTGAAGTACCAGATATGCAAGCAATGGAATTAGTAAACGTCCCATCTATTGAAACAGAAGGTGAAAGTACAAGGTACAAATCTCATTATAATCAATACTGTCAGCTTGTGCCAGCACACCCAGCCAGCAGAAAGCGATACTTCTGCTGACGCAGATGCCCACCAAAAATCGAACATTTTGCTTACTGGGAGGTTAAATGTGTATAATTCCTATATAATTTGCTTTTAGCTTAAATAATGAATTTAACAATGAAGATAACGATTTTGAATCTGCTGAATTTCAAGAAATACCTCCAAAAAGAATAAGAATATCGTACATTGGTGATTTTCTTAAGTCTGGTGTGATAACCGACCAAGAGACGTTTAAACATCTTGTAGCAAAAACTTTAGCAGAGAAAAAGAAACCAATTAAAGCATTTTAACCATCTTGTACATTTAATTAAAATTGTAAGCTACAATTACATTAATATACGTTTATACTATATAAGTAACCAAAAAGGAGATAAAGACAATAATAGGATAAGAAATAAGTTAACAGAAACAATTTTATTTTGTAACTAATAGTTAGAAATATTCAAATTGTATTGTATACCTGTCAATAAATATTGTTTTATATTACCTTGCGCATATTATATATAATATATGTATTATATTCGACATATACATGCATATTGTTCTTACTGTTCTTTTTTTAAATAAAGTAAGTTGTGAGGAAATAAATACAGATTTCATATTATCAAATCCTACATTAAAATTTAACTTCTTCCAAATTATAATCGACAAAATGAGTTAACCATATTTAAAATAATAAGAGTAAAGTAAAAATGAACGAGTAATAAAATAAAATATATGTATGTATATTACACAGTTACAGTTTCCATAAATATTTATACAGAATTACTTGTAACGACGATTCCCCTTTCCCCTCTGCCACTTTACCATCACGGTACTGCGATTTCTCAACATACTATAGCACTTTGCCCACAAGCGTCGTCTGCTAGACGGTTTAATCTGGTAACGAAGCAGTTTCATCTTGCCGGGTCTATGGGTATATATGGTCTAAGGCTCACTAAGTATTACAGGCACAGTAAGAGTAAATTGGAGAAAATATACCAGACCAACCAACTGGACCCGCGATCGTCATATTTTTCGCATTCATATTTTCCCTTTTTTCCCAAAAAATGTAATTCAAAATTTCTTTTCGACATTAATTTATAATTATTGTAATCTATAAGTCTAATTATAAACAATAAATAAATATAAACAATAATTTAAAAATGAATACAAATTATTATTTATCCTTTAATAATAATGCAATATAAAGGCAAAAAGTTAATGAACTTTAAAAAAAAATATCTTTGAAAATAGTAACCCAACCACTACTAAATTCAGTCGATAGTTTAAAACATCAGTCGACTGAAAATAGTAGTTGCAGCACAGACGAGGTATAGGAGTAGACCAATCACCATATGGGGCTTCGTGTCTCACATGTAAACAACTGGTTTTCTTACGCCCTCTACGCTGACGAACGATAAATGCTGAAACTAGATCGACAAGCAAGATCAAATCTGGTCAAATACAAATGATTGACGCTATCTACATATCTGATGTTATGACTATATGTTCAAATTATATTTTTTTATTTGATGTCAAAAAATATAATATTAATTCTTACAAATACAATATTAATAATAAATACAACATTAAATAATTATAGATATCACGTTTTCATATTATAGAAATACAATTTTTATACATTTATTTTATACAGTTTATTTACACATTTCTCTATGCGTATAATTATTATTCGCATTTTTATAATTTTTTAACACTATTAAGACGCATCCATTTTGAATATATTTTGTAACTGAGTTTGAAAAAGAATTTAAATTGAAATTTACTATATATTTTCATGTATATTTCATTTAAACAACATAAATTTTAGCTTTAAA
>CM052140.1:79437-94786 GCA_028454255.1 Halictus ligatus | reverse complement strand
CACAACTGCAAGGTGGCATTTATAGATTGCCGTAATCCCAAAAAACATGGAGGTGTTTTACGACCGTTAGAAGAAAGTACAAACCAATTGCTCATGTTGGTAACATGGGATTTGGATCACTGGTAGATCGACTGTTTAAATTATCAAACAAATCATTAAGCGTTTCAAAGAAACTAGCTGTGTGTTGTACAGTATTTGTATTAATGCTACCAGTGAGTGAAGCGGTAAACATAGCAGCTGACACTCGTTTGCTAAAAACTTGAAGAGCAAGCTTACACTTCATTTTATCATAAGAATTTGGAAAAACATGTTTATCGTATAATTTGTAAGCTGCTCGCGTACTTTTATCTTTCTCCAAATTCCAGAGAAGTACTACATCGCGCCACGAAACTATACAGTCATTAATAGAAAAATCATGCTTTAATAAATTATTTCTAATGCTCTTGAATAAATGTAAATAATCAAAAATGTAATAAATTTTTTTACCATTTCTTATAAAAACCGGCTTTTCAATAGAAACATGTTCATCTGCTACGCTTTGATAACTACTTCCCTGATCGGAAACAACTGCTCTGACTTTCAAACCTGTCTCATGCAATGCATCTAATATTTTTTTTTAAATAATTGATAAATCATGTTTTTTAACACCACTTTTTGATACAAAGAAAGCCAATGGTTGTTTCCAATTAGTGAACAGCCCGCGTATCATAAATACAAGAACTTGTGTACCCACAGCTACATTTCAGTCTACAAATCTTCAATGACCTGCCGTTTTGGGTGGAAATCGAGACACTTTTTGATGGCCATTTCATCAAATAGAAGGGTGCAATTACGATCTGCAATTTCCATGTAAGACGATTTTAATTTTATCGCGTTAAATAAATTTGGACAAATTCCTGTCCAAATGTCGATTTCCCCGAACCATCGACTAATTGAGGATGGACTTGGCAAATGAAAACCAAAAATGTCAAGCATTTTATGGTACAAAACGGGAGAAGTGTAGTGCATTGTCATGCATAATTGTTGCTCGTTCTTCGCCACGATTTGGGTTTAAATAATATGAGGATAACAAATGTCAATAAGTACCCCGAAATTCTGTTAGAAATTGCTTTTTTCAAACATATATCATCGATATTGCCTGAAGAAAGCTTATCTTGCAACCGATTTATTGCCTTACACTTTGCCCGCAATTGCAAGCGAAGAGTCTTATATTTTTTCTTCTCTGGCTTTAATTGCACCTGGGTTTCCATTAGCTGCTGTTCCAAGTCATTACAACTTTGTATTGATGACATGTCATCCTGTATAGACATAGTGTCTGACTCGGTGCTAAAACTATTATTTTATTCATATCGGACGAATAAAAAATTTCCGGTACGGCATCTTTGCGCAGTCTACCCGACGCATAAAAAGAATGATTAGAAAAATGTTGACTGCATACATATTGATTTTGTAATTTTTTATCAGACATTTCCACCCAATCCTCTAAACCACAGTTTATCAGCCATGTTAATCACCTATCACTATCTCCCGTTGGAAATGAATGAAAATAAACATTGTTCGTGGCAGTACGGTTTGTTAAATCACAAAAGGGGTAAGCACACTTTTTATAGTGAGTTTTCCGTTCATTTCGCTTCATTGTATGCGAGAAATAGAATAGCAAAGTGATTAAAAAGAAAATAAGCAGATTACGAAACAATAGCTTTCTATAATAGTAAGTGCGATATTTACTAAGCGCATGCAGTATAAAATAATATATATGTATGTATATGATTTATCTGAATATAAGCTTCCCTACATAGAAACGTCTCCTTCGATGCACTCGTGTAACAGGCGTAACGAAATTAAAAGGACACAACATTCGTTTGTTTCATTCATCATTTGTAGAATCTCCGACGTGAGATTTAAAATTCTATCAGCAACAGCGCCGTTGTAGAATATTAGTTCCGCAATACAAGATCTAGCTGATACGGTAGGATGTGACACAGAATGGTAAGGGGGCTCTAGAGCCCCCCGAGCGTGAGACAAAAAAATACATTGTGTGATTGGTCTACTCCTATACCTCGTCTGTGATAAAACCGAACGCACATTATTTTTTTAACCAGGATTAGAACGTGCAGCTTAATTGCTTTATATGAAATATGTAACTAACATGTAAATCTTGTGTACAAAATCTCTAATTATTTTAAATTAAGAATAATATTAATTGTAATGATACGTTCAAATGATACGTTTATCTCCAGTCGACTGTTTTACTGAACCAGGAATTTTCTCTGAATGACTTTCCTCTGACTGATTTATGCAGTGGAAGAGCAGGTGGAGCTGTACAGGGTATCCCAAAAATGTTGCATTTCCTTTAAAGGGGTGATTCCTGAGGTGATTTTAACGAAAAGTACAAACCAATCGGAGCGCGGTTATAGCCACTCGCGGTGAGCTTGGCGTTGGTATTGGCCGGGCCGGTATCCGTCAGTTGTAGCCACACTTAGATTGGTTCGTGTTTTTCGTTGATAACTCCTTAAAAGGCGAGGAGAACATTCCAAAGGCGAGGAGAACATTGTCGGAAAGTAAAAAGTTACTTTGCGTTAGATTAATTAATTTTGGAATTTTTACCTTAATTTAATTGTATTACTAATATCTACTATGAAAAATGTAAAATATAAACTATGAAATATCTTAAATTTTAGTATCCTAACAATACTAAATAACTAAATAAAAGTTAACAACCAGGCAATAATAGAAAACTATCTACTAAATGGTTGATAATATGTCACGACGAATATTAAGTAGTCGATAGTTGCATTTATTCGATAGTGCACATCTCTACAATGTTTACAATAGTTTGTTTATGACTATCCCTATAACATTCACACACTATTTAATGATATTTGTTAAATGTATTGATGAAACTCGTAAAAAAGTTTCTAATGTTGTTTGTATAACAATAATTTATCACATTTTTACATTTTAACTCCGGCTTCTATGTATTCCAACAAAATTGACGGGCGAGAAAAAGGTTAGAGAAACAAACTGTGTTCTTAAACACATCAAATGGAAATGTGTGTAACTTGAGAAATTTTAAATTATAGAATATAATTAACAAATCGTTAAATACATTTCAATGTTATCTTCTACATACATATAGATACAGAATTTCGAATAATATTGTTAGTTCTCATAAATTCTACAACTGTATTAATCTTTTTATATTTTATGAACTTTTTGTAGTAAATTTTGTATATAACATACTAAATGCAATAAAGGGCTTTCTTTGTTTTATCGTTCAATTGCTTTTAGCGTTATGTATTCAGAAATTTTACGTAATTTTTTTGTTCAGAGACATCTTTCGTTGTAAAACCACATTTCGCGATTGACATCGATACTACTTTCAATGCGTTTGTGTTCACGGTACTTCTGGTCACTTCGCGAAAACTAATCATAATGTAATCGAGGGACAGATTCTAAGTTTAAGTAAATGGTAATAAATATGCATTAAATAACACACGTGATTGTTTCGTGACAAAAATTGTGCAAAATTAAGCTTATCCAATAATTGCTCTCGTTGTTGTCGTTGTAATTACATACAATTGTACAATGATAATACTTTAACCAATAAATCGTAAGTCAAGATACCATGGAGGTTTTGTTGTTACTAAACTTTATACTACATGCTTGTCAATGGTCAGTTTCAGCTATAAAATCATAAAATGGTAAGGCTATCAAATATCATTCTTTTTATATTATTCTTTTTATTTGATCTCATATTACTATAAAACATTAGTGATAATGTGGTGCATATTTCTGATTTTACCCCTCCTTTTTAAATCTTTGTTTATTCTATTATTCAATAAATGGCGTACTGTGGTCAGAAACAATGCCTAATTGTTGTATATTTTTTATCTGCTTATATAAAGTGTTTATTGTTGTTGAAATTCTGTATAAACTCTAAATATAAATAGTATCAATATATGTTATAAATTGTTCTATTAATTATACACATGTCTATTTCAATATAAGTATTAAACTTGTTTTCTTAAATATATTAAATACAACAATGGCTAATTTATTTTATTTTTACATTTGTGTAGGGTGCAAATATATCACAACTAGAGAGAGATATAGGCTCTGATCAATTTCCACCTAATGAGCATTATTTTGGCTTAGTTAATGTAAGTACAAAATGTACCTTTTATGATTTAAATATGAAATATTAGTGCAGTATTTAATTTTCAAATATTCTTTGCAGTTTGGAAATACCTGTTATAGTAATTCTGTATTACAAGCTTTATATTTTTGCCGGCCATTCAGAGAAAAAGTTTTAGAATATAAAGCTAGAAATAAACGAACGAAGGAAACATTATTAACATGTTTGGCAGATTTGTTTTACAGTATTGCAACACAAAAGAAGAAGGTTGGATCTATAGCCCCCAAAAAGTTTATTGCCAGGCTTAGGAAAGAAAAAGGTCAGTGTAATATATGTATCTTTTCAGTTTTTATAAAGTCTTACACAAATTTTAACATGTATTTATATATTATAAATAATGTATATATGTGTATATATATATATATAATTTGTTACAGAGGAATTTGATAACTATATGCAACAAGATGCACATGAATTCCTAAATTTCTTGATAAATCACATAAATGAAATCATTTTGGGTAGGTATATTTCGTAAATATAAATAAAGAATATTTTATTGAACTCCAACCAATGATTACTAGATTTCAATAATATTGTATAGTTTTAATTACAAAGAAATGAAGACCATTATTACAATGAAAAGTAAAGTTAAAAATTCAATATATGCGTGTACCTATATATTTCATTGAAAATAATTTCATTTCAATCCTAGCAGAGAGAAGTCAAAGTAAGCCACCTGGTGGGAAGTGTGGAGCAGGGGATGCTGGTTCACCTTCAGAACCAACATGGGTTCATGAAATATTTCAAGGAATCCTGACATCGGAAACACGCTGCCTTAATTGTGAGACTGTATCAAGCAAAGATGAGGATTTTTTTGATCTACAAGTCGATGTAGATCAAAATACTTCAATCACGCACTGCCTCAGATGTTTCTCTAATACTGAGACTCTTTGTAGCGATAATAAATTTAAGTGCGATCACTGTAGCAGTTATCAAGAAGCACAGGTATTTCTTAAGGAATATGTAATTTATAATTCTGTTTGGATTAATACTTGGTAAGACACTGTATTCCAGAAACGAATGAGAGTGAAAAAATTACCAATGATATTGGCATTGCATTTGAAAAGATTCAAATACGTGGAACAATACAATCGTCACATCAAAGTTTCTCACAGGGTAGTTTTTCCTCTGGAGCTTCGACTCTTTAATACTGTAAGCATTTTTTAATTACTTGTGACATCATTACTTTCATAATAATTAATATTCAGATGTTTCTTTTTTCTATTCTGTGTGTATAGAGTGACGATGCAGTGAACCCAGATCGATTATATGATTTGGTCGCAGTTGTGATACATTGTGGAAGTGGGCCTAATCGAGGACACTATATTTCAATAGTTAAAAGTCATGGATTTTGGCTGCTTTTTGATGATGATATGGTCGATGTAAGCTTTAAATGACTTTACATTAAATTATACAGAGTATTCGACTATACATGAACATCTTTTTAGATTAAATTCCTGCCAATAAGTGGAATTAAAAGATATATTTAATAGTTAACAACGTAAAAATGGAGCCTCCATAGCAATTTTGTTACTCTTGTTTTTCGCATTATTTTGACTTGTAAAACAACGCTAAAAGATCAATCATATGTATTCATTTTTTAGTTATTAACAATTAAAAATCTGCCTAAAATGGTAAACCTGGCAACCAGAGTAACAGAGGTATACATTGTCTAGGCCGTACAAGTGCACGACAGTCACATATCAAGTGATTTGAAAGTGCTTTGTGGATTCACAAATTAACCATTGGATGACATTGTATCTGCCTACTCTTTAAAATCCACAGGAAAATTTCTTCGAACGCCCTGTGAAATTATCTAGAAGAAGTACATTGTACAATCAGGCTCAAAGAAGTAATTTATTCGTGATCACTATAAAATTGTTTCCTTATATCCATTGGGTCCATAAATGTTGAACGAAATACTCAAAAGTGCAAGTATCCACATATGCAATATGCGTACCAGGATCGTGCATAACTAATTCGCGTTTGATGCACGTAAATTTGACTTTCGCACACAGACAATGAAATGTCAGTGAAATTAATGTGTAGTATTTCAGTATACCCATGTAAAAAACACCTTGGTGTAAAGTTTAAAAAATGTGTTTGTGCAAGAGGAATTGTCACAGGAGTCGCAACATTGATTCAAGACTGGCGATGAGTTCAATACCCGATCGATAAAACAAATGCGGATCTACGGCAAACTCCCGCCCAAACATCGCGTGTTGCTATACCAATACATTGTGTGTCCTATTTTAACGAATACCTCGTTTCTCTCTCATTTTGGCTCATATCACCAAATATCTCATGTGCGTCATAGAGTGAATAAAATTTTTCCGTTACATATTACTTTCGTTTCATTTTAATTATTAATAGTTTTAGTAGTTTTAGCTAAAAGTAACATTTCTTCCCATTTTTTTGAATATTTTATTTTCTGTGTGCGAAAGCCAAATTTGCGTGCATCAAACACGAATTAGTTGTGTGTGATCTCGATATGTATACTGCATATGCGGATTTTTTTGAATACTTGCACTTTTGAGGATATCGTTCAACATTTATGGACCCAGTGGATATAAGGAAACAATTTTATAGGGATCATGAATTGTGAAAGATCATTGACCCCTTCTTCTCGATAGTTTCGTAGGATGGATCATAGAAATGCCCTTGTGGATTTTAACGAGTAGGTAGGTTCAATGTCATCCAATGGTTAATTTGTAAATCCACAAAGCATTTTCATCTAGTTGGGGCCCCAAATAGGAACCAACGTAAGGATGTATCTGTCACTTGATACGTGACTGCCGCGCGCTTCTATGACATGCAACATACACCTCTGTTACTCGACTTGCCGCATTATAAGCGGACTTTTAATTGTTAATACTTAAAAAATAAAACCGAAATGGCATTTTTTTTGTAAAACTTCTGTACGACGACTCTTCCGAAAAATGGGTTGAACTCAAAACAGTTCAACTCATTTTTCGAAGGAGCCATAGTATGGAAATTTTGCCTTTTTTAATTCTTCATTTTTGTTTTATATTGTCATGGAGAACCACCCCTTAAATTTTCTCCCACCTGTAGTCGAACACTCTGTATATAGAAGCTCTATAAAATATTTATACATATTCACTTTTTTATTCTAGAAAATTGATGCATCTACCATAGAAGACTTTTATGGACTTACATCAGATATTCAGAAGAGTTCTGAAACTGGTTACATCCTATTCTACCAGTCGAAAGATTGCAGTTAGAGTTTTATATAAAAATATAGTAAATTAAACAAATCCTATATAGTAATTTCATATTTTATCAAATTACAGTATATAAGATTAGGAATGTTGTATGTTAGATTATTTATAAAAGTAAAGTATATACAAAATAGGTTTAATTATATTTTTTTCATAAAATATAGAGAAATTCATTAGCTTCATGGTTATTCAATGATGTAATTGCCTTGATGAAAATGAACACTCTTTGTTAAAAAAAAAAAACAAATCGATTACAGTTTATGTAAGTATTTATTTTAATTTTATCAAAAAACTAGTCTATCTTCGTAAAAATTATTTGTTTCATTTTTAGAACAATTCTCTAGTAACTTAGAAATGTTGGAAGTGCTAACAGATTCTATATGTATGTAAGAGTGACTGAAAATAAAATCATTGTTATCAAAATTTAATTTGCTACCTGTAAATATAAATATATTGTTTTGTGATTGATACAAGTTAAGAACACCAATTTTGTCAAAACATGTTTATTTATGTTTTAAGCAATGAATTCATATGGAATAGGAGCTAGCAGAACAGGTTCTTCACGTCCTGATACGATGTGTGCTTTCGTTGGTTCAGCAGGTTGTCGTTTGAGTTGAACTTTGATATTGTTCTTTTTTGCTTCCTTCCTGAGCCTTTCGTTTTCCTTTACACGTTTCAAGAAGTCTTCTCTACATTTCGAATGAGTTAAATGTTCAATACGGACATTGATCCTCTTGGCTATGATGCGTCCACGTACTCTTTTGTTCACAATGACACCAAGAGCATGAGGAGTTACATTAAATACACGGCCAGTTTTTCCATGATAAACTTTGTAAGGCATTCCCTTTTGGACTGCCCCATTGCCTTTAATATCAACAATGTCGCCAACTTTATATACTTTCATATACGTCGACAGCGGGATTGTTCCATGTTTACGGAACTTTCGAGAGAATAAATCTCTGGTTCCACGACGATAACCCTTTGAATTCGTCATTGTTGTACTTCTATCTGTAACATATAGAAAGTGGATGGTATCTTATAGAAATATTTTTCAAATACTACTGTTAGCGGTATTAGGTTATGAAAATTTCAATATCTTATTTTTTTCTACGATGTCATACTCGAATATATAAATATTAAGCTTGGGTGAATTTGATAAATAAACGCATCATTTTATTAGAATTTAAAATAAGTTTTATATTACGAAATACGAAAATGTATTGGCACGTGCAAGCGTGTTTGGGCCAATTCTTCAACAAAATGATAATCTTTAATTACCCAAAATAGTAAATTATATATATTTAAAATTATATTTGTAAACTTTTTCTATACGTAAACACAGTCACAATATTAATACCGTCTAAATACTTAACAATTTCCTTATAAATATTGTCAAACGTACAAGAAGCAGGCTCGGCCACTCACGTCGATGAAAAAGAGAAGTTGAGAGTGGTAACCTAAGTATAATATACGAAAATCGATTATTATCGATATTTATTATTGTCATATCTATCTTTTACTATCGCAATAAATCAACAGCAAAGTTTTAGCTGAGAAATACAATTGCATTAATAAATTAAATGCTGTTGTATAACAAAGTAATTGTGGGTAAAATCTTTTTAAGTTGAATTGGACCCTTTAATTAATATATTTTTAACGAGAAAATATTAAAATAATACGAACTAAGTAACATACATTTATTTCGTTTAATAATTTTTCTAAATTAATGCTGTAATAATAATAATTAATGGCATACAAATTGTCCAATAAGATTCTATATTTGGGGCCACGTAAGAAGGAACTTATTTTGCGCATATCGTTGTGGGTTAGCCTTGTTGCAAAGTCTCAGCTACCCCACTCGATCACCTACTGCGTCATGAATATTCATATACCGGGAGATAAGTAATTTGTAATTTGTCTCGTTTTAATCCCTTAAACCATATCTCTCTGAACACTACGAACACACGGTTTTATCAATAATTAGCGTTTCGACGCAGAAGAGGTGCGCGAGTAGGGGATTAACCAATGAACGAGTTCCGTTGATGTCCTATGCGCAGGAAAGTCTTAAATTCGTCCTTCGCCAGGTTCCTTCTTACGTGGCACCAAGTATATTTTATTTGTTTAAAATTGCAGCCACAAGATTACATTTTACTATCACAGAGTTTCCCATCTATTACTTACTCCATCATTTATCACGGTGCATGACAGTTGTTTTCTGAAAATTCATCGTAAAGTGTAAAGTTATTTTGCAGTTTTGTATTGTCCGTTAGCCGTGCATTATTAAATAATGGTATTTGTTTTATATATTTTGTTATAGCTTAATCAAGCTAGATATAATTCTATATAATGCACACTATTGTATTAAAAAATATCTTTCATAAGCAATTATAGTATTTGCAAAGCCAAGTATACCGTTAAAGATCTGTTTAAAGTTGCAGTTTCAAATTTTTAATTAAAATTTATATAATAATATACATATATATTTCTCGTATTGTTGTACATTTAGTATTCATTTTATTAAGAAATGAACTTATTATATAAAAGTAATTTGTGACATTAATGTTGGGTTATAATCTTCATTGTAATGTAGAATATTTATAATCAATTTTCAGTTCCGTAACCAGTACGATAGCGACGTAACGGTATGGAGTCCGCAGGGACGTTTACATCAAGTAGAATATGCAATGGAGGCTGTGAAACTCGGATCAGCCACTGTTGGACTTAAAAATAAAACGCATACTGTTCTCATCGCATTGAAACGAGCTTCTTCAGAACTTTCTGCGCATCAAAAGAAAATTATTCCTATAGACAAACACATGGGAATATCTATTTCAGGTTTAACTGCCGATGCTAGAATGTTAAGGTAATATACCTTCCAAGTTTATTTTCAATGTACTTTATATTAATGTATTTAACTTTTGGTCAGCAGAACCTATCAATATTTGCACATGTAAGAGAACTATAGCTATGCGTGTGGCTAACATGCACCGATGTAAGTGCACATGTGTGCAGTCGTTGTCAGAACTATCTGTATGCCATGTTCTTAACCTTCCATTACTGGCACGCATTTTTTGTGTACCATTACTGGCTGCAGACTCGCACTCCGCAATCTATTGTGGCAGCCACAAAAACGCATGTACACACTGCTAATATAATACTGATAATACTTACACCTCCCTCGAAGCATGCAGAAAAGGACAGAGCCGAAAAGTTCTTCCACTCTCTGTACATCACGAACAACTTCTCTGCGGAGTATGAGTTTGCGCACCAGTGACGGAAGGTTAATGGTAGTTAGCTTGGGCAATATGTACCTGGTTCTGCTGCTCCTATGCACAAACTCTCCGGTATCCGAGGTTTAATATTGTTTATAAACTTTAATCATATTGATATTATTAATTTATTTTCATATATATGCAGTCGATACATGCGAACTGAATGCTTAAATTACAAATATTCTCATGATGATGTATTACCTGTAAGTCGTTTAATGGCGTCACTGGGAAATAAATTGCAAACTTGTACTCAAAGATATGATAGAAGACCATATGGTGTTGGTTTATTAATAGCCGGATATGATGTAAGTTATTCGTAAAACATCTATTCTATTTAACAAAAAAATAAATATAAATATGGAGTGATAGCTCGAGGTGTGGGAGAACCCGAAAGTGCTGGGTCAAGAAATTCATTTGGGATCGGAACGGGTTCTCGAATATATCAGGATTCCTTAACACATTCGAGTTTTCGAAAATTCTCTAGAATTCCGATATGTTTCCCGACATTTTCAGGTTCTCGTATACCTGTAGTGATAGCATGAAATGTATTCTATTTTATAATAAAAAGCAAAATAGAAATTGAAGAAATAATAAGTGGCATAATGGTATTAATGTTTTCATAGGATCAAGGACCTCATATTTACCAAACTTGTCCTTCATCAAATTTCTTTGACTGCAAAGCAATGGCAATTGGAGCACGTTCCCAAAGTGCGCGAACATATTTAGAGAAGCATCTGAACGAATTCGTGTCATGCAATCTTGATGAACTTGTAAAGCATGGTCTCCGTGCTTTAAGAGATACACTACCCAATGAGGTTGATTTATCAGTTAAGGTAAAATGATTCAAGTTGAAAAAAAAATACATATATATAAATTCAATTCCATTTTTCAATTTTCAATTTCAATTGCAATTTTAATTTTTTGCAGAACGTTTCTATTGCTGTAGTAGGAAAGAATACAGATTTTACAGTATTTGATGAAGAAATAACCTCTACTTACTTATCCCAAATTGAGGATGACAAACGTGGAAGACCTACAGATCCTGATGCAGAACAAGATTCAAGACCTCCACAACCACCACCATCCGATGAAGGCCCACGAGATCCACAAGTTGCAGTTGCAATGGACACAGATTAAAAATATTGTAATATATTTTATGTATACATGGCAAAAGAATACGCATTTTGTGTTTAAAATTTGTATTTTTACTATTGTCACTATCACTTTTAATACAGTAGAAATTATTACTGGGTCATGAAAATTTGGTTAAATGATTCTTACAGCATTAGTTTTCTACTTAGTGCAACTGTTTGTACACACTTTCTTTACATTTTAACAAAATTTACAATTACAGTAGTTACAGTAGTTATTCACAAATAGAAATCTATCCTTATAACTGTAATCGTAACAGAATAGTGCCTTCATTGCTTTTCAATTTTTTTGTCTTTTCGTTTCTTTAAAATGTTCGTTAAGTAAAATTCTCCAGCTCTATAAGATGATCGTACTAATGGACCACTTGCAGTATACAAAAATCCCATTTCATTTCCTACATTTTCCCATTTTTTAAACTTCTCTGGTGTGATATACTCGATAACTTTTAAATGTCTTTTTGTAGGCTGCATGTATTGTCCAAGAGTTAATGCACCCACACCAACATCTCTTAAGTCTTTCATGGTTTGTTCAATTTCTTCATCAGTTTCACCTAATCCCAACATTATGGATGATTTTGTAATTAATCTTGGATTTAGTTTTTTTGCCGTTTTCAACACATGTAGTGACTGCCTGTGTAATGCATAAATATAAATTTGTACAAATTTTTTTGGAAATCATATATTTGTTTAGAACTATTAATTCGAAATACCTGTACTGAGCTCGTCTATCTCGAACGAACGGAGTTAAACGTTCAACAGTTTCAATGTTATGAGCAAAAACATCAAGATTAGAATGAACAATTGTTGCAATACAATTTTCGTTTCCTCTAAAATCTGGTACCAAACATTCCACTAAAATACTGCTCCTATAAGAATATATAAAATTCATTGTAAATATTTGTTACCTTCTAAACAATAATTATAAGAAAATATTTATTTAAATAGATTATATACCTCTTTTTAAGTTCTTTTACTGTTTCTGCAATATGATTTGCCCCACCATCATTTAAATCTATAAAATATAAAATTTTAAGTTACTGCCATTTTTATAGATACGATTTATATTCTCATGGGAATTGTGAACAATATTGACTAACCATCTCTATCAACGGATGTGAGTACAACGTAGTCCAAACCCCATTCTGTTATAGCAGTTGCTGTATTTACTGGTTCTTCTGGATCTAATGGCAATGGTGTGCGAGATGTTTTTACAGAACAGAAACGACAACCACGAGTACATGTATCGCCCATTAACTATATTAAATTGTTGTCCACTATTATATACCCATAATGATATGAATCATGTTAATTTAAATCATGAATCAATTTTTTAACATCATTGTGATCCAAACAATGAGTAAATCTCATTAAAAATAAAATTATAAATTACAAAATTACCTAGTAACAAAGTAAGAAATACTTCTTATACCTTCTATCTTAAATAAATCTTAAATGGCAAATAACTATATCATATAAAGATTATAATTACTTATTGATAGTTAACAGTTTGACTACAAGTCAAAATAGAGAACATATGAAGTAATGAAATATGTGGAGATGATTGTACAAACCATAATAGTAGCAGTTGCGGTACCATGCTTGTCACTTCCCCAACATTCTCCTATGTTAGGACATCGTGCTTCTTCGCACACTGTACTTAATTTTAATTTCCTTAATTGTGACTTTATCCTATTATAACTTGAACCCATTGGTATTTCTGTTTTCAGCCAAGGCGGTAGTCTTAAGCGAGAACTATCTCCTTTTTCTAATTTTAATTGTCCATCATACTCTTTGAAAGTTCCATCAACGAAATCCTTTAACTTGGGACCATCTTCTAACTTTTGAAAAAATGTTTTTTCTTTTATGAATTGTATACTCTGTATGGGAAAGAAAAGATGTTACTTTAAAGATAATATATACTTCACTGTTTTAAAATTTAGAATTAAATAAACTATTTATGGAATATGTCATACATATATGTATATGAATATATACTGACTTCCACTAATGTTCATCTTGAAAAAAGAATAGCTTTATTAAAGTTATACCAACTGACTTGTTTACTAGATGACGTGTAAGAGTAATTTTGAAAAATTTCTGGACCTATATAGAACATTTTATAAATTTGGGTCACTTATATATATTCTGAAAATTTCATTATTCATAAGGTTATGTGTACATTAAACAAAATGTATACATGTACATGTTATATAATATGGACAAAGAAACAAAAAGATTTAATACTGTCGTCTTAAAATAAAGTATGTAATGTACAATTTAAGAATTACAAGAAACACTAACAATTATCATTTCGACACTGGTAATCGGTAATGAATATATAGAAAAAAATAAGTAACTCACTGCAGCATGGAAATTACAAATGAATGATATTTTTATTCTATTTGAATTACGAAATATTGCAAACATCTTTACTTATCAATTGACATTTGAATAACCCCTAAAAATCATTTAAAACAACTCTTCTTTAGACCATAAAATAGTAACTACTAAAAAATCAACTATACACCGAGAAGCGAGTATAATCACAGACGAGGTATAGGAGTAGACCACTCACCATATGGGGCTTCGTGTCTCACATGTAAACAACTGGTTTTATTACGCCCTCTACGCTGACGAACGATAAATGCTGGAACTAGATCGACAAGAATGATCAAATCTGGTCAAATACAAATGATTGACGCTATCTACATATCTAATATTATGACTATATGTTCAAATTATATTTTGTTATTTGATGTCATAAAAAATATAATATTAATTCTTACAAATACAATATTAATAATAAATACAATATTAAATAATTATAGATATTACGTTTTCAAATTATAGAAACACAATTTTCATACATTTATTTTATACAGTTTATTTACACATTTCTCCATGCGTATAATTATTATTCGCATTTTTATAATTTTTTAACACTATTAAGACGCATCCATTTTGAATATATTTTGTAACTGAGTTTGAAAAAGAAATTAAATTGAAATTTACTATATATTTTCATGTATAGTTCATATATAGTTAAAGAATCTTGCAAAATATCCATTAATATTAATTGTGAAATTCGAAAGAGTTAAGAATGAATTAATCAATAATTATGTAGTTGACCGTTTTTTGCGAGGTGTTAATCTATGTGACTCAGAATGTAGTTGTATTATTTTCTTTCATGTTTTTAGTGAGAAAATAAACGACGAACCGGGAATCGATTGCGCTAATCGGTGGAACGCGTCGAATAGTCGAGCAGGCAGCTTAGACGACGTTACGTCAGAGTGGGGGCTGAGTCGGCGGAGGGGATAGCCCCCCCCCGTGGGACGGCGTCAAGCGATTCAGGCATCGCTGGTCCAGTCCCAGAGTAGACAAGATTCGTTACCGAAACCGTTTTCCATAAGAGTCTTCAATATTAATTTAGTCTTCGTTATTCTCCGATTTATAGCCAATTTAGATTCGTTTTTATCAGAAAAACATCTC
>CM052140.1:68787-79337 GCA_028454255.1 Halictus ligatus | reverse complement strand
CCCCACTCTGACGTAACGTCATCTAAGCTGCCTGCTCGATTATTCGACGCGTTCCACCGATTAGCGCAATCGATTCCCGGTTCGTCATTTATTTTCTCACTAAAAACATGAAAGAAAATAATACAACTACATTCTGAGTCACATAGATTAACATCTCGCAAAAAACGATCAACTACATAATTATTGATTAATTCATTCTTAACTCTATCGAATTTCACAATTAACAAACATAAAAGAAAATAATACAACTACATTCTGAGTCACATAGCTTAACATCTCGCAAAAAACGATCAACTACATAATTATTGATTAATTAATTCTTAACTCTTTCGAATTTCACAATTAATATTAATGGATATTTTGCAAGATTCTTTAATGCCAAATTTATGTTGTTTAAATGAAATATACATTAAAATATATAGTAAATTTCAATTTAATTTCTTTTTCAAACTCAGTTACAAAATATATTCAAAATGGATGCGTATTAATAGTGCTAAAAAATTATAAAACTGCGAATAATAATTATACGCATGGAGAATGTGTAAATAAACTGTATAAAATAAATGTATGAAAATTGTATTTCTATAATTTGCAAACGTGATATCTATAATTATTTAATATTGTATTTGTAAGAATTAATATTATATTTTTTATGACATCAAATAACAAAATATAATTTGAACATATAGTCATAATATTAGATGTGTAGATGGCGTCAAACATTTGTATTTGACCAGATTTGATCATTCTTGTCGATCTAGTTCCAGCATTTATCGTTCGTCAGCGTAGAGGGCGTAAGAAAACCAGTTGTTTACATGTGAGACACGAAGCCCCATATGGTGAGTGGTCTACTCCTATACCTCGTCTGTGGTTCCAGGAAAGACGGACCGGTTCTGTGCCATGCTAAAAGACGGATCTGTTCTGTGCCATGCTAAGGCTGAGAAGATGTCAGCACTATATCGGGGACGCCGAAAACCCGGGCGTGAGCTCTCTCCTATCCTCTCTGGTATCAGTGCTCTCAGAGCCTCCCGATGTCTAGACAAAAAAGCCCATAAGATGCAACGTCTGTACTAATCGTAAGTCTGTGTCTAAAATGTCTACAGATTTTTTGAATATTGATGGTAATATTAAAAGGATTCAGAAAGAAACTTTAACCCCATATAAAATAGCAACTGTTATTTTAATTAAGGAATACTGCAATGAAACAACTAAAGGTATTACCAAAAATATGTTTACTATAGATTTTAGAATTCATTATAAACATACATGTTATTTTTGTAATAATATAGTATAGTAAATAACATAATTACAAGAATTTTATTATAATTGTTTGATTTTTTTGTAGCAATTGTTGAAAGACGTGACTTTTGTTTGGCAGCATTAAAATTGATTCAAGTAAGTTCTTTCAATCATCGCAGCAAGGAAAGAATATATTATAAAATAACACCTTACTTCTTTCCTTATACATTATGTTGCTAAGATTTAAAAAAGTTTAATAGTTGAATTGTATATTTTATTATATTAAATATAGGATATTATTTATCATTCTTTTTTAGTCGCCAGACATGGATCTTAATGCACTTTTAAATGTGTTATATTCTCCCGAATATGTTTTACATCGATTTGCACATCGATTAGAAGTACAGTTAAATGTTTTAAAAGGAGAAGGAATCGAAGGATTATTAGATTTATTTGACAGTGTAGGACGTCTGATGAAATCTACTTTGGACCATTCTCTTTCTTTACCTGCCTTAAATAAAAATTCTGTTCTTGGATTGTACATAAGAAGAGTTATTATATTTTTCGAGAAATTACCTTTCGATCAAGTTGTGTCGCTTTATGAAGCTTTAAAGAAGTATTTAGATAAAAAGGCAAATACCTCAGAAATTTCTGACATTTCTACGGGTTCAAAAGTAGATGACTTGTATGCAAATGAGTAAGATTTTGTAATAATTTTTTCTGAATGTATTTCTTTCTTACTATAGTTTTGATATTGTACTATTTTATATTATTAACAGAATGAAAACAACGTGGGGTGGAAGACAAGCTGAATTACTTGTTGCACAACAAGCACATGCGTTACAGACAGATGAGCATAAAGCAATGTCTCCTGCAGAATTACAAGTCCTAGTGCGAGAGCTATTAAATTCTAGTCCTTACTATGCTGAAGCTGTGAGTATTGTTTGGTAAAAATATAGTTTTCATGTTTTCAGTCTAAGGACATTCATTTTTCTGTCTATCTTAATGTGTTTCAGCATTACTTAAGTTATTTAAACTGCTTACGAGTAAATGAATACTGCGGAGCTATCGACAGTCTGTACCATTGCTTCGATAGACTGGCACCTTTGGAGAACCGTTCTGCACCTGAAGATAGATCTCGTATATTCAGATATGCAGCTCTAAATTTAGCAGTTCTACATGCTCAATTTAATCATAAGTATGCATTTTTATAGTTATGTTTTCATTATTTGGTATTAAATAATATTATGTGAACAATCTTCTTTTATAGGGAAGTAGCACAAGTTGCATTAAAGGAAGCTATTATGATAGCTCAAGAAGCAGGAGATAATGTATGCTTGCAGTTGGCACATGCTTGGATGTATCACCTTACTACTGAACAAAAGTATGTGTTAATATTATTGTAACTGTAACCATGTTAATGTTCACATTACAGTATTATAATAATACTGTCATTATGCTAATATGTGACATACATTATTATCTGTGTTATACAGAGGTTTACTTATAGAAAGATCAGTTGGCAAAGCGAGTATGTTAGGAATCACTCATACCACTGGTTTGGGTCTCATTGCATATGCCCATAATTCTGCTTTGGAAGCTAAAAGTCCGTCGCAAGTGTTTGAGGTATAGATTTATTAGAGACGTGTGAGAACCCCACGTCGAGACGAGTCGGTTTTTCGAAAATTTCGGGATTCTCGAGAATCCGATTGTGCTCGAATCCGTCCCGATCCCAAATAATATTCTTGTACACTACTAATACTTATACATTTAAACCAAAATTTTATAAACATTTAATAAAGATATCAATATAGCTTTTTATATTCTAGACTCTAATGAAATCTGACGTTTTAAATTGTCAACATTCCATGACTGATTTGATGTCAATGACGTATGCCGAAAAATCTGCATTATGGGCATATTATGGTAAAACTGAAATGTCGTCAGTTTCTGCGCAGTTACTCCTTTTACACAATACAGGGGATAAAAAACAGCACATGTTCAATGGTCCATCCACTTGTCAGGCTGTTGTTAATGTTGCAAATATTTTAGTTGAGTTTGGTGAATATTCCTTGGTTGACATTGTGCTTGCTCACGCCAAGGAAAGATTTCCTAATGAGCCGTGCAATAAGGTATCATTTGCAAATCGCTGTTGTATTTATAATAAATGTGTGTTTCATATGGTACTCTAACATTCACAGATATGGATGCTGAGCGAGCAACTTTACATATTTACTCAATTAATAAGACACGAGAAATGGAGTGAATCTGCAACAATAGCATCGAATATTTCAAGTTTAGATCCTTTGGAAAGTAAATTCAGGTATGATGAAAATAAAATTCCATTTGTTAGATATTGTTTTAAATTTTTCAATTTTTATTCTTAGGTTAGCAGAAGTTTGTTTAGGAAAGGGAGATTACCCGAAAGGCGTGGAATGTATTAACAGTATTGAAAAATGCGAACAAATAACACCGCAAGATAAAATAAGAGCCATGCTTTTATTGAGTCAAATAATGTATGCGTCGGGTTCACCAGAAAATGGAATGGCTAGAGTTAATTCCATAGTGCCTCTCAATACCGCATTAGAATTGGCTGTACAAAATCATTTATCTTATTACCAAGCTCTAGTTAAAATGCACCTTTCGAATACTCAGGTAAATAAACTACTGTATATTTGTAATTTATTGAGTATATTATTGTATATTATTTTATATTTCTGAATAGCTTATTATGGGCATGCCAACGTTAGCTTTAAACTTGGTGGAAGAAGTTATTATTCAAATCTTGGCTCATGCTGGATATTATGATCAGGGCAGAGCGTTCGTTTTATATGCAAAATGTTTAGTTGCTACAGCTCCTGTACGCGGCAACGCGCGGAGAGAAGTTATTTTAAGGGCCATTAAAGCACTTTCCAAAGCGAAAGACTGTTTTACAAAAGTTGAAGCTTATGGAAGACTTCGGACTACGTTATGTTTAGCATCGCTATTATATCATGAAATAGATTTGAAAACTGAACGAAATCAATGTGCTTTCGAGTTCCGCCAATTAGATGAGCAATTTCTCACAAAATTAAACAGTCTGTCTTTATATTAGAGAGGAAGAAACTGCAGGAAAATATGCCTAAAACGTTCTTTGTATTGTTTTCATATATGCCGATATTAAACATTGTGAAACACAATATTCTTATCTATAATTCTATTCCTTACACCTTGGAATTAATAGCTCACGACGCACGGTGGGGTATTTTATAATATAAAACAAGTCCATAGATGTTGTTTTCTTAGAAAATTACATTTCCCCCTTTTTTTTTTAACATTTTAGGTATATTGATGGATTAAAACAGTGTTTATATATAATAAATTTACCATATTTAAAACTCTCCCTCGTCCCTGCTTTCTCCGGCAGGTTCAGGGTCAGTAGAACTTCTCGGTTCAGCAGGCAATAGTAATTCCACAGTTTTATTTGAAAAGATTTTTTCTTCAGCTTTCATCTCATGCCAGTAAGGAAGGGGTGAGATGTGAAGACTAGCTTATTTGTAACGTTTTAATTACAGACTTCCCGAGACCATTTTCTAGCATAATTTAACCTATATGTCCGGAAATGCTTGTTCCGTGTTTCTGTAACTTTTTTAAACAATTGCCCAATAGGAAGCAGGGCATTTGAAATGACTTCCAAACACTGATATATACAGAGAGGATAGGAGCTCAGGCCCAGGGTTTGGACGTTCCAACTTTCGTGACATCGCCGTTTTTAGTATGGCACAAGACCGGTCCGTATTCTAGCATGGCGCAGAACCGGTCCGTCTTTCCTGGAACAGAACCGGTCCGTCTTTTAGCATGACGCAGAACCGTGTCGTCTTTCCTGGCACGGAACCGGGCCGTCTTTTAGCATAAAACCGAACGCACATAATTTTTTTAACCAGGATTAGAACGTACAGCTTAATTGTTTTATATGAAATATGTAACTAACATGTAAATCTTGTGTACAAAATCTCTAATTAATATAAATTAAGAATAATATTAATTATAATGATACGTATTTTATTTTTTCCCAAGTTTGTAGTTGCAAATTCTAGTTGTAAAAAATGGAAAATCCGGAAAAATTCGAACAAATACAGATCTCATATCGAAGTTTAAAAGCGACGATCCTGAATATTAATTTTATAATGAGCTATTGTCATCAACACTATCTTAAATTTTTTCATATATTAAGCTACTGTTATTACTAATTTAAAAAATTGAATAAATATTTTTTCCGCCTCAACACCATAAGATTTTTACTAGATGACTTTAAAAACACATGAGAACTATTTTTAAATAATTTTACTCGAAAACATTTTAGTTTACTCTGTAGGGGCTCGCGCTGGGCGACGGTTTTATGGCAGGGGCCTTGACATTTTGCAGCAGACCCAGTACGTGACTTTTCGTAGTTTGGCTACGGCGATGGGCCTGTCATCGCCATTTAGCTCAATAGTCTTAGCGTCCGTGCCTGGGTCCCGTCAATGCAGTCCCTTGTCATAAAACACTCGAACCCGTTCGTCCCTTGGGCTCCGCGCATCCGGGTGCTTGAAACTGCAGTTTTTAAAATAGTTTGCAGATGCTGGGAAAACCTTGGATTCGACCGCCAAGCATGTTTGGCCTTGACGAGGCCTGGGCCTGTTTCAAGCACCCAGCCCCTAGATCCTCCCACCAAACCTTCGAAGTTAGGGTTGCAATTTAGAATAGTGGGGAGAACCGAGGTTACATTTTTGGTAATTCGCGCTCTCCCGAACAGATCGCTCTAGGAAGCAACTAGTTTGGAAAAGTCACCTAGTTTAGATAGTTTCGGCCGTGACTCGACTTTCCTACCAGCGTTCTCACCCTTTAGTCGAAATATAGTTGCTTGATACCAGATACATTCATTCATTTTCTTCCAATCCCTTTGGAAGTGGTCCTTCGAGTTAGCGATAGTTTAATTAGCGGGCACCTCGCAGTGTAAAAACATCACAGGCCCGAAAGATCACCAAAGATCTACCGCGGTCATAAACATACTCTTTATTTCACCGTTCTACTAATTTTTTATAGGCTGCATTGCAGCTCTGTTTAACACTCTGTTACTACTCAATACCATGGTACCATCCATATTCAAGGAAGAACAATTTTTTGTGATTGAAAAAACAAAAGTGTTTCCTTCAGTTCAGTTCTTTAGTGCGTTGGTGACGTAGCGCCCAGCACAGCTACCTGTCCTGTTTCATGGTACGCTAACAATCTCTATTGAGTCGCAAGCCAAACTTCCAGAGACCTGCCTCCAAAACTAATTAAAGGAAGGCTAAACATGCAGTGTGCACTAAACTTCTCAAAATTGGCGGATTCCAGTAGCTTGTTCTATAAACCTAATTCGATATTTCCTCGGAAGGGCGATCTTACATATTTCTGTAATAGTTCCTGAACATATTATCATTCATGTGAAACTGCTTTGTACGGCATTACATGCGCCACATAATTTTTATTTTCTAATTTCGTCAAAGTATAACAGAATATACATATACATATTGTTACGGTTCGGGGCATCTTCAATGAATAAAGCGCGTGAAATACCGATAAACCTTTATTAAATAAAGGAGGAGTACTCAGCTTTGTGTGTTCTCTCAGCGACGTTCGTCAACCCACTCTCTGTCATGTCTCCGTTGTATCGTGGTCACTCAGACGACGCGGCAACGAAGACCATTCGGCGCGGTGTCTCGATATCGTAACATATCGATACTCGTACAATATATATAACAGAATCATACAAGTGTCTACAATTACTTAACCAGTTAACTGTGTTTGACGAGTATACTCGTCATAAAGAAATGGCAATATTTTGTGTCATGACGAGTATACTCGCCAAAACAGCTATAATTTAAACAGCTGTTAGTTTTTGCGACTCAACTTAGGTACACATTTTTCAAAGTGGTCGCAACAGCTAACTGGTTAAAATCGTAAAAAGACTGTAAAAAAAAGGACTTTACAACAATATTTAGATAACAGGTGGTCTGTACTTACAAAAGGCACCGATGGCCGATTGAGATGAAACTTGGTGAGTATGTAAAACTTAACATTCTACGAATATTCGCCGCTTACTATGCGGTAGCCACAACTTGAATTTATTATTGGGAGATATAGCAAAATGATCAACCCAAGCACTACATTCTTTTGGTGTTATACAAAAGATTTACACGATATTTGCAGCATCGATATCGCGTTAGAATGTTTTAAAAAAACACGTCCAAAACCTTACACCTAAACCATTATCAGAAAATGGGAATGGGAATGCCGTTTTGATAGTGTAAAGGCTATTCGATTTCAAATTCGCCAATTTCGAAACGCCTTGATCAAAATTGGCAACAACGCATCTGACAATAAATTGAAAATTGAGATTTTGTCTATAGTGCGCAAGATAAATGAATTTGAATTTATTACCAGGCTTATCATTTGGTACGACATATTATCAAAAATTAACATCGTCAGCAAACTATTGCACAAGCAAAAGATGCACATCGATGTGGCCACGAAGCATCTGAAAGGTCTTAATGTATTCTTTGCGGAATGCAGAAATGCAGAAATAAAGTTGCAAAGGAAATGGACATAACACCAGATTTCAAATCATCATACCTCCCCGATAATTTTTGTATGCGTTCATTACAAAAAGACTTCTCCAATTTGAATTTTACATATTCCATAAAACATTACATGTTGAAACATAAAAAAAATATGTTAGAAACTAGGTGTTTCGGTTCCCAAGTTTCTGGGGTAAGTGCCGTGGGGTTCGTCACAGTCCTCTTACCAAAATGCATAGCCTTCCCCACTCCGTGGCCAGATCCTTCAGGACAAAGAGTCCCTTGTCTTTGGCAATACGAAGTAGGGTCGCTTGCCTTTTCTAAACATCCTCATCTTCAATAAACAGTCAATGCTTAGATAATCGATAGCTGTGAGACCCAAATCGGTCATCAGTCATCGCGTCGCCTGCTGCCAGGACTGTTTAGTTTCACGGGCCATAAACATTATAAAGCCCTGCCATAAATCTGTCAAGGAATAAACATCCCTTCGGCCATTCTACCCGAGACCTCTCGTTAAAAATGTGTTGACGCTAACATGTTTTTTAAGTCATCTAGTCAAAATCTTATGGTGTTGAGGCGGAAAAAATATTTATTCAATTTTTAAAATTAGTAATAACAGTAGAAAATAAATATATGAAATATATGAAAAAATTTAAGATAGTGTTGATGACAATAGCTCATTATAAAATTAATATTCAGGATCGTCGCTTTTAAACTTCGATATGAGATCTGTATTTGTTCGAATTTTTCCGGATGTTCCATTTTTTACAACTAGAGTTTGCAACTACAAACTTGGGAAAAAATAAAATACGTATCATTATAATTAATATTATTCTTAATTTATATTAATTAGAGATTTTGTAGACAAGATTTACTTGTTAGTTACATATTTCATATAAGACAATTAAGCTCTACGTTCTAATCCTGGTTAAAAAAAATAATGTGCGTTCGGTTTTATGCTAAAAGACGGCCCGGTTCCGTGCCAGGAAAGACGACACGGTTCTGCGTCATGCTAAAAGACGGACCGGTTCTGTTCCAGGAAAGACGGACCGGTTCTGTGTCATGCCACAGACGAGGTAGAGGAGTAGACCAATCACCCAATATATTTTTCTGTCTCACGCTCGGGGGGCTCTAGAGCCCCCGTACCATTCCGTGTCACATCCTATCGTATCATCCAGAACTAATATTGTGGAACCAATATTCTACGATGGCGCTATTGCTGATAGAATTTTAAATCTCATGTCGAGGATTCTAGTTGAGACACCACTTGGATGCTAGGCCTACATGATGAATGAAACAAAAGAATATTGTTTCCTTTTAATTCCATTACGCCTGTTACGCGAGTGCATCGAAGGAGACGTAATGTAATAATAATAATAACGTAACGTCTTCAGTTGAGAATATTTTGGTCCCGGATGGAATCCCGCATGGAATGATTTTTTTTCGTTAAACACTTTTTTCTTGTTCTTTCTACTACATCAGTCTTCTTCTCTGTGCAATTACAATTACAACAGTGTAATAACATAATAATAAGAAATTAAATTAGTTCAATATTAGCCAAATTAAGAACGTACTTTAAATTTAATTTTAAAAAATACGACGTTGATATTCCTAATTTCATTTGACTATTTAATTGCTACCTATTCAATCTACTTCTGATATTGCTTTTCATTTGCAGCATATATATTCTAATAAATTTAATGATTTGAGATTGAAAAAAGATTGAACAACAATATTTACAATAAGTAGTTTTTTAAGGATAATTAAATTTAAAAAACAAAAAGAATTATTTAAAAATACGCGCGCTCAGATGGCCTTTCTGACAGGCATCATGCGACCGAATAATGCAAAATGTTGCTCGACAACGCAAAAGTAGGACCTGCTTGGTAGCGAGCGCACTAGATTTATCCTTTATCTAGCGCTTTTGACCACTGATAAACCCCATCTTTGCATTATCGAGCCATAAATCCGCGCCTCCCGAACCCTTGCAACCTTGTACGATCTAGCGTTTTGGGCGGCACACTAAGGCACACGCACACGGCACGCATACTGGGGCGGATCAAGGCCACCTGGCAAAGCTGGACCGTAAGGGGGCCGGTAGGCATTTGACCTTGAGTGTCACGCCAATCCTCGAATGGTACTCGAACGGTCAGTAGGGAAAACTGATTGTGGAATGGTTAAAATTTTTTTGTGGAACTACGACGCGTCTACGACATATCGATAAAAAAGAATACATGAAATGCCGATTGAGGATGGTAAGAAGATTGAGTAGTAGCGGAAGAGAGAAACAAAAATTGAGAGAGAAAGCTAGCGACTAGACATGGTTGCCACGTATCATCCTTCGCCTCACTGTTGCCATGTCATCAAATACGTAAATGTACAAGCATTTCGTGAAACTGATTCCTGCCTCGTGAGCCCGATTTAGCCAACTCACACATGCTAACACATACATTGCCACGGACGCGTAGATATACGCAGGACTCGTTGTCTCATTACGTCTGCAGTTTTTCGCTAATATCTCTGAAATGAAACTCGAACGGCGATCAGTTGTATGCAAAAGTTAAGGAAATCATTTGATTTATATATTCAATCAGTTTATTCTTAACATTATAATAATTAAAAAGAATATGAGCCGGAATTCACTTCCTGCCAGAAGGAAAATTATATTCAAATATCATTTAAATGAAATCTTTTTTTATGCCACGAAGCGCATAAATGTAATTATATATATAT
>CM052140.1:0-64703 GCA_028454255.1 Halictus ligatus | reverse complement strand
TATTTATTCATTATACGAAAACTGTCTTTCATGTTCCCCAAAAAAAACGAAATGACTTTCCGAACAACCCAATAATATTATATTTTTTATGACGTGAAAGAAAAAAATATAATTTGAATATATAGTCATAACATCAGATATTTAGATAGCGTCAATTTAGCGTCATTTATCGTTCGTAAGCGTAGAGGGCGTAAGAAAACCAGTTGTTTACGTGTGAGACACGAAGCCCCTTATGGTGATTGGTCTAGTCCTATACCTCGTCTGTGATAGTATGTCACAACTAAATAATTAGTCAATATTACCCATCACGACTCCGACGACCGCCACACGAAGCGAGAGACGCAGTCGAGTCAAGGGGGTGTAGCCTTCGAAATCGGCCGTCGTGAATTATTAATTCCGAAGCCTGCTTTACTCCTTACCTTACTTATTGTTAGTAATGTTTTCATTATTTTGAAATGCATTTTAAACGGATTTGTAGGGATTTAAATTATTATAACTGTACTCTATCATGCAGTAATTCAAATAAAAAATTTTAATAACATGGTTATATCATATTACAATACTTCTTAACATACTCTACATATAGCGCATATCCTATAGAATAATTTGTTTTGCACCGAACATACATCGCATTCTCTCGTACTTTTATTCGCTCACATTCATACTAAATGAATTACCACCAAATTCTGTAGATACAAATTTCTGAAATTGTAACATGTTTAACTACCAATTTTCACGATTTTCATTGAGGCCAAGTAAAACTGACAGGGTAGTACATTTTTAACACTTCTCTACGTTCAGTAATAAAGAAACTGCTTAAAACCAAATGTCACAATGTAAATTGTTATATACAGAGTTTACAATTTGACCTCTTCGCGGAAGATTATAATTGATTGTGTAATAAACATATGCTTTCCAAAATACTTTACGAAGGTTTACTTCTTTATATTTGTTATTTCAAGTGACTCGAAGGTATGAATTAAATCAAAATGATACTAAAGCTGTTTGCTTTATGCAATTTTTGAAATGGTTAAAAAATCTTTACGTAATTATAAAGCGATACATACTATAGTCCCTTGATTAAAGGAATCTTATCGATTACCTTCCAATTTTAAATTAATATTTTCTACTCTTAATCAAACATGTTCAAAAAAATAAAAAATTCTAATACATCGTTCAGTATTAGTTAGAATTTTGTTACCTGTGGCGTAACAAAGCGTTTCTTTTGAACATGTAAGATATTGTTGGTGCTCCTACATGTGTGCAATAAATTTGTTTTGTCTGAACATATTGTCTTGAATATGGTTAGTTCTTCTCTTCCTTCTTTTCAGCTCCGTCCTCTTGTTGACTTTGACTTTGGCTATCTCGTTCTGCAGCCATCTACAATATTCAATGTTTTCAATGAAGTTTTCAAACTTTATCGAACAAATGAAGAATTAAGTAACGTACTTTTTTGTACGCCATTTCAAACAATTTAAGGCTTGCTTGTTGCAAATCGTTTGACTGCTTCTTAATTTCTTCTGGGTCTACATCATCTTTCTTGGCTAATGTCTCCCGCATTTTAGCAACCAGCCCCCTTAATTGGTCACACTATATACAAAAATTGAAATTATTAAGATACTACACCCCCCCCCCCCCCTCGGCGCGCGCGCGTATGCGTGCACGTATATTGTGTTCCACCAGTTGTGTGTGTATGTGTACAATAACACACAACTTATATTCTTACCCCTTCTTGTGGTAATTGTGCTTTGAATTCCTCTAATTTAGCTTCCGTGTCATGAATAATTCCTTCAGCTTGGTTTACAGCCTCAACTCTTTCTTTCTTTATCTTATCTTGTTTAGCATACTGTTCAGCATTCTTAACCATGTTCTCAATTTCGTCTTTACTAAGACCACCGCTTGATTGAATAACAACTACACGTTTTAAAAATACATAGTTTAGCCATTATTTGCTCGATATACAAATAAAAAACATGTATACAATACGCCCATTTTAAATGTCTATTATTTCTATAAGAACAGTGAATTTGCAATATATGTCAGCAACACGGGTCTTGATGTCGTTTATTTTTCAGGAATCTTCTTATTCTCCGAACGTAGAAAAAGGCCATCAATGCTTGCCGCGGAGGAATGTAAATGTGCATTCGTCTTACATTTTATTAGTCAAAGTCAAAGTGGCAAATACTCTGATGCAGTGCCGAACGTAGATAAGGACAACCTTCACCTTAATCATTTTTTTATATCTCTGATACTTCAAGAATAATTACGTGTAAGCACTTAAAACGGACATACTGTATGTGTATATTATACAATTTTACAAACTTTGTTGCTCTTTTCCAGTGCCTTTATCCCTGGCGGATACGTGAACAATGCCATTAGCATCGATATCAAATGTGACTTCTATTTGTGGTACTCCTCTTGGTGCGGGTGGAATACCAACAAGAGTAAATTGTCCCAAAAGTTTATTGTCATTAGCCATTTCTCGTTCACCCTGATGAACTTTAATTTCTACTTGGGTTTGGCCATCAGCTGCTGTGGAGAATACTTGACTTTTCTTCGTGGGAATCGTTGTATTTCGAGAAATTAATCTTGTAAAGACACCACCTAACGTTTCAATACCTAGAAAATAAAAATGATTAATATACGACAATGTTATAATCACTTTTTCTTACATAAAAATTTGTAATATATATATATATCTATAACTCAGTATACTATTTTCTTCATTATTATCAGAGAGAAGATTAGTTATAAACATCACTGTGAAACAAGTATTTTGATTGAATTATTAAAAGTAGATATACGTAAACAAATAATTACCAAGCGAGAGTGGAGTAACATCCAGAAGAAGAACATCGGTTACATCTCCGGCAAGTACTCCTCCTTGAACTGCAGCACCAACAGCTACAGCTTCATCGGGATTTACAGCTTTTGATGGTTGTCGGCCAAATATTTCTTGCACCGTTTGTTGAACCTTAGGTACTCTTGTCATACCACCAACCAACAACACTTCTCCAATATCAGACTTTGCTACTTCAGCATCAGAAAGTGCTTTCTGACACGGATGGACAGTACGTTTAATTAAATCACCGACTAAACTCTCAAATTTACTTCTCGAAAGTTTAAGGTTCAAGTGCTTTGGTCCACTAGCATCCATAGTCAGATAAGGTAAATTTATATCTGTTTGAAGAGAACTAGACAATTCTATTTTTGCTTTTTCGGCTGCTTCTTTCAATCGTTGCATAGCCATGGCATCCTTAGCTATATCTAGACCTTGCTGTAAAAATAATTAAATATGAAAAATATTATTGTTATTTTAGCATTAGTAATTAATAACTATTTTATTTGAAATTACATACATCTTTCTTGAATTCTGATACCAAATAATTTACTAAAGCATTGTCGAAGTCCTCTCCTCCCAAGAAAGTATCTCCATTTGTGGATTTTACTTCAAAGACACCCTTTTGAATTTCTAAGATTGAAATATCAAACGTACCACCTCCTAAATCATATACTGCAATACTAAAAAAGGTATACTTTTATTATCTTCTTTCTTATACATTAAAATAAGTTAAAAATACTGAATTAGTCAGTAAATGTTCTCAGCATGTTTAAAGGAAATGCTAAGAGACGAAAAATAATAGCATCATTCTAGATTATATATACACGTATTTATCTTTATTAATAAAATAAACAATATAATTAAGCTTATAATTTAACTTCAAAAGTAATGATTCTTACATTTTGTCTTCGGTTTTATCCATGCCATATGCAAGAGCAGCTGCTGTTGGTTCATTGATTACTCTAAGTACGTTAAGACCAGCAATCTGGCCCGCATCTTTTGTTGCTTGCCTTTGTGAATCATTAAAATATGCAGGAACAGTAATTACAGCATTTCTGACTGAAGTACTTAAATATGCTTCTGCTGTTTCCTTCATTTTCATGAGTACAAATGCACCAATTTGACTAGGAGAGTATAATTTACCATCCCCTCCTTGTACCCATGCATCTCCATTGGAAGCTCGAACAATTTTGTAAGTCACAGTTTTCCTAAAATTTTAGATATTATCACTATACAAGAAGATGATATTAACAATGACGCGCAGAGATAGTAAAACACGCACATATCTTTTTTCACTTCAGGATCCTCAAACTTTCGTCCAATTAAACGTTTTGTTGCATAAAACGTGTTTGCTGAATTTGTAACTGCTTGACGTTTAGCTGGCATACCAATCAAACGCTCTTCATCTAAAAGTTTTCAAAATCTTTACTATAGATATTTCGAAATACTTTAGAATAATACCAACACTATAACTAAAGATTAATACAATAAATAAATGTGTTGAAGATTTATTCTGTTGACTGCAGGAGTTTTTTTTTTTATGACTGAAGTTTCAGGTTCGTTGCAGGGCTTATCTATGTTCTATCCCATGTAATGTGTTAAAACGATTTCTTAAAACCAATTTTAATAAGCATATAATAAGGCATTTTAATATTATACAAAACAAGTATATTAATACCGAAACACATTCTGCCCTAAGAGGTAATTTTTAAGTTTGAAAAGTCAAAATATTATGAAACTACATTGTAAACAGCAGTATATTTCAGTCAAATTTTGAAAGTTCATGTATAAAATATTGTTAGTCCCACATTGGTCCCATATTATTTAACTTATAATCTTTTTAAATAAAAAAATTGATGCTAAACTTCCGATCCTTATAACTTTAAAAATTTAAATAATATTGAGGAATTATAAATTCATTTGTAATTGTCAGGGTATTGAGTTCTATAAATCTATGCAATTCCATAAAAATTCCTGTCTCACAAGTAGTCACTCGAGACGGTGCAGAGACAAGAGAGTTAGGTTTTGACGTCACACACTTTAGCCAATAATTCAGCTAGAACCGAAAGTTTGTGTGATATGACCCAATCGGACCGCTTACAGCCGCATTCCTGCTAGGTGAATTCTTGTGAGGTACACAGAGTACAAACTGTGATCATATAGTGTGGAGTGATACACATATAAAAACATATATAAAATTAGCGCATAAAGAATATATGTTACAATAATCTCAAACCTTTACTAAATGCTACGTAAGATGGAGTCGTTCGTGAACCTTCGGCATTTTCAATTACTTTAGCTTGCTTTCCTTCCATCACAGCCACACACGAGAAAGTTGTTCCAAGATCAATACCAATAACAGCACCTTTTACTTCTTCAGATCTATACAAATAACGTATCTTTTAAATAATAACTTATATTATTTCCTTAATTGGTAAATCTGTAACTGCTATGAGTCCGGTCCATTTAACAGACAATGATTTCCTTGACAATGTTTACACCAATATTGGTTTTCATTGACATTTTGATGTCACCAACATTAGTTTTCGTGGACATTCTATGTTCACTGACATTCTGATTTCACTGATGTTAGTCTTCGTAGACACTTTGTTGCCACCAATTTAATGTAAATCGATGTCATTGAAGTCACAATGTCGATGAAAACAGAATGATGGCAAAAACATATAGTGGTAAAGTAGTGTCGATATAAACATTGTCGAGGAAATCGTTATCCATTAAGTGGAATGGACCCTCTGCAATATTTGTTTTTCATTTAGGTAAGATATAATAATGTAGTTAACCCAATGAAATGGTACATATTAAAAGAAAACTAAAATTTAGTAGTATAACGTGTAAAGGTCGATTTACATTATACTGCATGGACTGTCATGTACCAACAACGACAAGACCACCATAATAAAATATTAAAACATGCTTTTCAAATGGAACTGTTCACATTGTCCTGCACCGACTGCCATATACCGTCAATGGAACAAACCGACTCGGAGCAGCATTGTCGTGAAGAATGTTTTGACGGTCCGGTTTATGCCTATGGGTGTCAATGCTGCACTATTTTAGTTGTTCAATCCACTTTTACTGTTTTATGTCAGCTGACGGTTTCTCGCTAGAGCAATGTAGATATAAGCATAAAACTATCATGCTGGTGCCAATCTTGTTGTTGACGGTAAGTGACAGCTTGTACTGTATAATGTAAATTGATCTTAACAAAATGTAAAAAAACAAAGTTCTTATTTACTTGTATCGATATTGATGTAGATTTGTAGATTGTTGAGGCACAATGTATGCAGGAGCTGCCACCTAAAATATATTTAAATGTATTTTAAATAGGTCAAATATAATCGAATATTAATTGTAAAATTTGTTGTCTTAATTGAATCGTGAATTACTGTTAATAAAGATAAATATATTAACATATTAAGTAAATTCTTAATAACTGTAATTAATATATAATAAATACAATAGAATGTATTGGAGACCATTCGTTTCTATATCTTACACAAAACTTGGATTCAAGCGTGAAAAATAAATCGTGTGGATCACGTGCCGGCTATAAGGCTTATGTTGCCTCGTAGGTTTATACAAAAGAAGATACATCGATACGTACAAAAAAAATAATACGTAGCATATATTAATGAAATCAACAATATACTATATGGAATAATAAAATTAATTATAGTATTATAGCAATTATACAGGCGGAATATTCGGCATAAGAAGATGCGGACGGTACATGTAAATCGCCATCGGTACTTACATTTTTAAGAATTGTGCTGAACTGTTGTTTTCTAGCAATGTCGCAGGTGACACCGCTACAGCTTCGAGTAAACAGCTTTGCAGCAGTTAACATTTTGATTTTTATGTGTTATATATCGTGCAATTTAACAAAAAGCAGCAAGAAGACGCGAGTACCCCAACTTCACATGTAGTGATGCAACCTTCACAAAGACTTGGAATGCGCACTCCACGCGCGCACTAAGAGTATTTCCATTCTGCGACGAACATACGTAATCGCGTTCAACCAATGGTAAATAAGATCTCAATCTGTACTCCAATGAACGTACCGCATGACCTTCTTGCCTTTGGTGACTCGAGAACTATCCCGAATGTTCTACTAGAGACTTAGATATCATTAGAAATATTACGAGAGTAATACGATTTTACATATGGTAAATAAATGTTTCACTTTGTAAATTGAATAACATATTATTGTAAAAGTACTTATGACCACTATATTTTAAAACTTATAGAAAGTAGTTCTTCAACGATTACCATTCCAAACAAAAGTACTACGTTTTCATATATCCGGGATTTAAAATGAAAAAGGACGAAAATGTAAACATATCTGACATGTGATTGGCAAAAAGTGAAATTCTGAATTAACGACGCTATCGAATCTACAAAATAAACTCCACAATTCAAGAGCATAAGAAAAGTAACAGTTTTTTAAAAGTATTTTGTATAATTTTTTATGTTATATTATTTATATCATTTATATTTCATTTCATGTCATTTATATTTTTCACTGTGACAATTTTACTACTTAAGAAATTGGTCTCGTTTGTTCTTTTACACTGTCATTTATCGTAATACAGTCAATTTTGCTTCATTTCATCATAGAGATAATTTCCTCCCTGATTTCATAGTCTGAATACTGTGGAAATGGATCTGCCTTGTGATTGGCAGTTCTACTGTTCTATCTTCTATCTTGTGTTCTATCTTGAGAACAGAACCGTTATCGAATTGTATGTTCATTGTTGCAACAACCATTGAAGGGACACAAATTGATTTTGACTATGACTTATACTTTTGATTTTGTCTAGTTCTGTTTTTCGGAGTCATGTTATGATATAAGATGGTGCTGTAATACCAATTCGAAATATTCAACCAGTACATAAAGCTTTATTGAAATGTAGGTACTTACATGTTACAGATTGAATTGATTATGATTTTTTTGAACTAGCTTGTGAATTATATCTTGCTATGCGCCAAAAAACATATTCTACCGTCATTGAAAAAAGAATGTATAAAATATTTGCAGTCTGATTTATCAACAGGAAAAATCTATAGAATTTATAAATATTCCAAATTGTTCAAAGCACCGGTATTCATGGAGAAATGTTTCGAAATTTTTTGCACTCAGAATATTCCTATTACCAGCCCATTGATTTATATTTTAAGTTATACTTGTACAGTACAATCTTGATCTAAACGGAACGGAGCTACGCTCTCTGCTGGGGGCATACCTCGCGATGGGCCAAGAAGCTCGAACTGCCTCGGTCGTCGAGCAGTGTAAAGCAGTGTTGTCAAATGAGCGGAGGGAGCACGAATTGAGAGGAAAAAGTTACCCTCTCTCTGCCAGTACCAGAGTATTCACGAGAGAGACGGAACGCGTTACGTAACTGAGCTGCAGCGGAACGAGAGGAATAGCGCGGTAGAAAGGGAAATTAGAGTGGGGAAACAAGTCTTGATCTGCTGACACTGGTATAAAGTGTAACATACCGGGTCGGGTATATCGGGGTGAAACACTACTAATCCAATTACAAAACTCCTTCATTTTTAATTATTTTTTATAGGACTTTTACCAATTTATTTGTGACATTTTTCTGATTAAAATGATACTAAACACGATATAATTTGAACAATATTTAGTGGTTAATTGACAGTATGTAGTGCGCCCTCGGCCGCGTGGCCCGTGTTTACAAGCGCTGTTTCTTCTACGCTCGGAGCAATCGACGTGGTCGCAAGAAAATAGTAGCTCTATACGATTTATGTCGCAGTACGGACCCGAGGATTGAGCTTAGATCAAGACTTCACTGTATACATAGATTGCAGTGACAATGATATTAAGATTTGTACAAAATATTATTTTTTTAATATAAGAACAATTAAAATTTTAAAATATAAATGTTATTATTAAATCTAACTTATATTTATACGTACGTTATACTCCCTCGGTTCCATAATAATAGTACCAACTGAATATTTAAACAAGAATTATTGACGAATGCAGCTGTAAGTTATGTTGTAGTGCAAAACTGCGAAGCCTTTTCTTTATGTGGGACTATCCTCGGGGGAGTGTCCCCGGAGACTACACACTAAAAACTCACGTCCACCTAAGCTAAAGGGGAGGTGCGCGTATCACACGAGACTCAACAAGACACCTCCCAGCTATCATACTACCCGGGTGGAGGGGTTAGCCTCGCCCACTGCCTACTGTATAAGACCCCGAGCGGAGGGACCCGCTCGGTGTCCCCATCCCTGGAGTCATCGAATTGGGCTTCCCGAGCCCTCCATCTGCGAATAAGTAATGTCGCAGAAAAAGGCGGCTGAGAAGGAGAAAGAGAGGCAGGGGACGGAGGTAATCCCTACGGCCGCCGTAGGGTGTGAGGGGGGCATGTGGGCGGGGGGGGGGGAGGAGCTTAATTACTCCTCCCGTCAATTTGGCTGGCTGGCCGCCGTATCAGGGGCGTCTTTGGGTGGTGAGGTGTAGGGGCCGGGGCGTGACGGAACATGTCACCGGTTACCTCTTCGCAAGCGGTGACTTCCTCCCACGGCCGGGGCGAGGACCTACGGGGGGGGGGGGTCCACCCCTTTCCCTGAGCGAGGTAGGGAGCTGAGCTGACCTCCTGGAAGGGGGACAGTGTGTGGGTGACCCGTACGGTGTCCTACTAGATTAGAAATTGGGAGGGGGAAGCTTTACTTCCCCCGGTGTGTCATTGTTGGAAAGGGGTACGGCAAGTTGTTTTTGACACGATTTTCTCGCCGTTTCCCGTTAGCTTAGGAAGGTCACCGTGATAGAGTTAGTGAGTATACCCTTTTGGGGAGAATCCCACATATCCTCGTCTCTCTCCCCCGGGAAGGGCGGAGAATTCGTAAATGCGATTACCCCCACGCAAAAAAAAAAACGAACCTGATGCGAAATCAGTGAGCCACAGGATGGTATAGTTGTCGTGGACGAACTCAATACGAAACTGAGGTAGCCACTAGGTTCAAGAAATCTCTATTTGGATTATGATATGTTGCGAACGAACCTGATGCGTTAACAGGGAGTCGCTAGGATTGTTAGTGTTGTTATCTAGTATAATTTAATTGATACAATACGAGCGGTAAGATGGTAATGTTCAACGTGGTAATGTTCAATTACTAGATTAGGATATTGGATGATAATGAAGGGTTTTATATATGCTGCTTAATTGTGTGATACAGGTATTGTTGTTGCAACTGAATTGAATTGAATTGAGTGTGCATAATAAAAGTGTTATTACATCAGGATGTTGACTTTTGACGCACTGGCAATACGTGCGAAAACAAAAGCAATTAATAAATGAATAGAACTGTTACTCTATGTGATTATTTTGATTCGAAGGGGAACTTCAGCCCGATCTCAATAAAATTGTCTCTTGTGAATATGATACGACGTGACTCTACACGTGATTACACGATTCTGAACTGGCGAGAGTAAAAATGAAAGGGTTTGTATACCCTCGAAATGTCTGTTTAGAATCGGGCGTCATGTAGGGTCACAATCTCATTTTTTGTTCTTTCCCATGAATTCGGACCACAGTTAAGTCTCTGTACAAACGGTTTGACCTCGATTTGGCATGGAATTGCGCCTGTAAACTTTGCACTCAAATATCGAGCCAGCATTATTTTCAGAGGTGAAAAAGTTTTTCGACAGTAACCTATGTAGCAGGAATTGCGTAGCAAATTGCCGCAAGTTTTGCTAAATGAAGCAATACATATTTTTTTCACTCCAACATACACACCGTCATTTCAGTCTTTACTTCGACACTTTTTTCTTTGTAGTTCTCAATTCGTATAAAACATGTAAATTATATAATTAATAATATTATTTTAAAAAATAAAATGATTGAAAGTAACCAAAACGAAATAATCATTTTCAACAGCGATAATGGTTATTAATTGGTAACCGAAAACAGTTCTCGTTGTCAACATTAGTTATTTGTGACCAGAAACGAATTCTGTCATTGATAATATGGTTATTAATGATCAGAAAAAGTTTAGTCATTTATTATGGATATGCGTAAACATAGCAGATATACATATACATATAAATCTTGATATTTCTTAATTGTTTCATTTTTCAAAAAATTTCTGCAAAATTTTCTAATATATATTCGATTTGGATAGAAATTAAAATTTTGTTAATTATCGTTTTTGGAAAAATGTGTAAAATAACTTTTATCTTTGGCCTCCAATTTTAGTTAATAATAAAATATACAGTGCGTCTCACGAGCTCTGTCCACTTGAGTATGTTGCTTATTTCAAACAATACGAGAAAATGTTACTTACAGACGTTTTATGGTTTAAGAATCAACATAATATGGTATAAACGATATTCTTGCAAGTGGAGGCATAGAGAAGATTGTATAGAAGCCACTTTTGTTCTTTAAATTAAATGTCCTATTTTTTATGCTCGATCTCGATAGATTGGCGTATTCTGAGTATAAAAGTATTACATTGTATTTGTCCTAAAACTTACTGTTGCTGAAATATTTGACTGTTTTCATTCTATTATTCGTGTTCCAGGATATGTTCACTATGTCAAATGTAAACATTGGTAAGCTTTCAACGCCTCTCAGTGTCAGTCAGTAGTGATGAAGATAATGAAATTAATATTCTTGCAGTGGTCCATCATAATCCTCATATCAGTGTGCGTCAGATTTAGCGTGAATCTGAAGTCAGCAAAAGTAGTGCATCACGAATTCTCACTCGTCACAAATATCATCCATACCACATTAGCCTTCACTAGAAATTACATGACATGGATCCTGCAAATCGTGTTAGATTTTGTGCATGGGCTCAAGAGCAGCTACAAATCAATCCACTTTTTTCTCTCTAATACTATTTACCAATGAGGCTACTTTTACTAGCACTGGGCATGATAATTTACATAACACGTATCATTGGTCAGTACACAATCCCCACTGGCTACGAGAAACTGATCATCAAAGGCGCTAGTCCATTAATGTGTGGTGTGGAATCATAGGACAACAAATAATTGGGCCTAATTTCATTGACGGCACTTTTACTGGTCAAAAATATGATACGTTCTTAAGAATTATATTGCCAAATTTATTAAAAAACGTACCATTAAGTGTTCGCCAGACAATGTGGTATCAGCACGTTGGATGTCCAACGCACTACGCTTGGAGAATAAGAAGTACGCTTAATGAGATATTCCAAAGTCGATGGATAGAACGCGGTGGCACTATTTGCTGGTCAGCACGAAGTCCAGATTTTACACCCCTATATATTTTCTTGTGGAGAACATTGAAAAATATTGTGTATCGAGATGTACCAACAACTCCGAAAGAAACGAATTATCAACAATAAGACGTGTAAGAGACGTAACAGTTCAAAGACTACAACATTGCATCGCTCTAGATGGCCGACATTTCGAACATTCTTCATGAAAACAGTAAAATATTTCAGCAACGGTAAAGTTTAGGACAAGTATACTTTAGTACTTTTATACTCAGAATACGCCAATCTATCGAAATCGGGCACAAAAAATACGACATTCCATTCAAAAAAAAAGAAACAAAGGTGCCCTGTATATCCTCTATACACCTCCACTTATAAGAATATCATTTATACCATATTATGTAGTTTCTTAAATCCTACAACTTCTGTACGTAAAATTTTCTCGTATTGTTTGAAATACTCAAGATATTCACATGGACAGAGCTCATGGGACACACTGTATGTACATATAGGGAGAATTTTATCTGGATATATTTAAGTGTTACGATGTCTTCTCAACTAACACATGTATATCAATGTCTTTGCAATACGCTATCCTCTCTTTTCTTTAAATTTGCAGTGTGCACATAATCCTATTTTCTTTCAACTGCTTTCAGTAAACAGAAGTAATGTACATATTTGCTAGAAAAAACTTTCTACTCATTCTTTTGAATTGTAGAACTTTAGTACAATTTTTTATAAAATTTCATGATATGAGATAAGGCATTTATTAAAGAAATTCAGCAAGTGAAAGCATTGGTACCCTAGGTATTAAAGAATGTCAATAATTTCAGGTGTTGTAAGAATTAAGTAATCTGATATAGAAATACATATATTTTTGAAATATATTAAATTTCGTATTTATACATTTATATATGAATAAATCGATACATTTATATATATATATATATATAAATATATATATATATAAATGTAATAATTAACAAATATCAAGTATATATTTTAAAATATAAGAAAATAATTGTATGTATGAACTATATTTTAAATATATGACGTGTACTCAAAAATTGTTAAAGGTACCTCCATCATATAATATGTAGTCACTGTTAAATATACTTGACAAACATATTTGATTCATTTAAAAAGAAAAGGTTTGTAGTACATGTAAAAAATAATTCTAAGAGTATTTACTCACAATAAATAGATATTAAATTTGAATATCTGTTAAGTTTTATGCACAATAAAATCCCATGTGTCCCTCCATCTCAAACTTACAATTTCCTTAGCACGTAAATGTGTTGTTCCATAGCTAAGTAGAGAAAACTTTTTAAATATGTGTATAATAAAGACTATCCAAATAAGAGTACTGAATTTTAATATATATAATAAGACACTTTTCTGATATCGAGTTCTGTAAGTAAAAAATAATTAATAAATTTTAATAAACCCGCGTAAACGGCATCGTATTAATAATTTTTCAACATACCCGATTAAATAGTATAAATGTTCTATTGTCGCGGCTGTAAGCAATAACTTAAAAATGAACGCTGGTAAATAATGATGGAGGAAAAGAGTTCTTTGAACAAATACAAAAGGTAAAAAGTGTAGCAGATATCCAGTTAATAAAATACTTCCAATATTAGAAAACTTGTTCCACTCTGTGTGCGTAATATCAAAACACATTCTTCTTCGTCGTAATACATAAAATACAAATAGTAAAGAATATATAATCATGCAGGCTGTAGCAGAATACCAAATTACTATATTTCCTAAAAGATATACTTGGGCCTATGGTAAACAGAAAACATTAAAAACAAAGTGTATTAATAAGAAATTATAAGAAATTCGACTAACTCAAATGTATGAACATTAGAGGTGTGCGAGAACTCGAAAATGTTGTGTCAGGCGGGACGAAACGAGAATTTTATTTGGAATCGGGACACAAATTCTTGAAAATTGCGGGATTCTCGAACATATCCAGATTTCCAAGAATTGTTGAGACGAGTTTTTTTAACCCGTCCTGACTATCGGGTACCTAACATTTTCGGATTCTCACATATCTTTAATAAACATAATAAAGTTTGGCTTACATTACTTTCATTTGAAACCCAATATGCAATTCCTCTAGACATCAGTGGCCAATCTGAAGGATCACTAGAATACATGTGACTATTTTGCCCCTCTTGAACACTGAAAAACATTTTTATTTGTAATTCCACAAATTTTTCCCAAAAACTCAATCTGGTAGCTTGTAGCGGAATCATTTCAGCATTAATCAATTCTCTTTCTCTTTGTTTCTGATCTTCGCTTTTGGTATATCTATGTTCTTCAACATTCCATATGGAGTCCGTCTGGTCTACTAATCTGTCCGCTACTACCTCATGTTGATTGAAACCCCAGTCAGGTAGTTGCCTTCCGCTAAACTTTAATGAATAATCTGTTTTTATATGTATTAAACGTACTTGACTTTGAATAGCATGCCAAACATCCCCATTGGTATCTTTGTTAACAATTTCAACTCTCCAAAGATTTTGAGCTGGCATAGATACATTGTAATCAATGTAGCAAGATACTTCTTGACTTTGAGGTGTCATTGGAGCTGCAACGTCGTGCGAATTCAATGCTCTACTTGTAATTCCATGTACTAACTGTATTATGTCTCCATGCTTTACCGGTTCTTGAGGTTTAATAACAACTAAATCGTTTCTTTCTGGTTTTTTTACAATCCACCAGTTATTAACATCTTTAAAAGAATAACATGTAACTTGTTGCTGATGTGAACTACCTCGACCATCAGAATATCTTAATGGATACATATGATTATGACTATGAAGCCAACACGCTCTTCCATATGTGTGCCTTAAAGTAATTTGTGAGCCATGAGTAACTTCTAATGGTTGACCTTTCGTAATACTCGCAAGACCACCTTCTAAACTTGCTTGAAAAGCACTTGTCATTACAGAGTCATGTGGTCCAGCTTTAGAGAGTATTGATAAATGAACATAAAATACAGTAAAATAAATGGTACAGATTATACCCAACACTATCACAATTCTCATTATAAGATGTATATATAATACAGTGCTAGACAAAGTCTTTCTTGGTATTAGAGTCCAATAATCGTAAACAATTAAGGACAATGCAAGAATCAATGAATATAATCCAACATATTTTACACTAAAACAAAAAATTTGTTTAGTTTATTATTGGAAGAAATAGATATATTAAGATTTGAAACTATTTTATTATAGATACCATAATGCACACGTTAAGCTGGCAGTTCCCAAACTCAGCCATATCCACCATGATAAAGTTGCTGGTTGATCCATTACTTTTCTAAACTTCATAATACATATTAATCCAAATAATGAGAATTGCATGAGTATACTTTCCATCAAAATAAATCTGGATTGTGTTAAGAGAGCATTATCTAAAACATTAGTAAAAATATATGCAATTCAATAAACAAGAAACAAGATTAAATCTTTTATAGTAAGAGTGCAATAAATTACCGAATAATAGTAATATCCCTGCTAATGCTGCAGTCCACTGTTTTAAACCCAATTCTAAAATTAAGTGATACGCCGTCGGAATTAATAAACTACCACATAAGGCGGGGACTAATCGCAACGCGAACAAAGGAACGTTATCCGTATAAGGACTTCCAATTCTGTCAAATTTGAATTGGCCATCGAATCCCGCCAAATATGCAACAACGGAAATAAGTTGTTTTCCCAAAGGGGGGTGCGAATCGAAAAAAAATGTTCTCCTCATATAAAGTCCTACATACTTTCCATAATGTAGTTCATCAAATCTGTTGCAAAACACATAAGATAATATCTATGTCTTCGGTTAAATAATTTAAATGAATCTTTTAAAGTTATTCCACACCAATGATTATTTTTCCGCGAGAAGAATAACATAACAAATGCGAAATCAATATATACAATAAATATATACTTAGTGTCTGTTACACAATCTAACACTATATTTAAGAAATTATTATTAATTATGCCAAACGTAACGGATGTATGAAAAATCAAATTTACATAAGCGAATAAATATAGAGACAAATAAAATAAAATAAAGACAAAAAGACATAAATAAAGATATATACAAGAAAAAAGATATATAAATATAATATATCCCTATTGTACCACAGAATTAATATGTATATTTGGAAACGCGTTATATAAAATTATTTTAAATTTGTAAAAAGTTAATAATAAATGTATATGTTATAAGGAATTAATAATGTATATGTTAAATAAAATTTAATTTTTTAAATTCTTATATTTCGAATAAAATTATTCTGAATTCTTTAAACGATAGAAATAACTTACACAATGCTGTGTGGTTCCTCTAAACGATAAAGACGAGTGAAAATTCCAGTTATCAATAAAATAACCGAAATTAAATCAATTTCAAGATTTATTTTAATTCGTGCTCGTATAGTTGCAGTTACCGGCGGTTCCGTCACCGAACATTTTTCGAACATATAAGACGGAATGTCTTCATCATTCTATACAAAAATTTGAAGGTGTTATTACACAAACTATAGCATTCATGCGAACAAAATATGTCAATGTATAGACACAAATATATTGAAATTAAGTAAGAAAGATTTGAATAATATATAAAAAATATAAAATCTATCATAAACTTTTTCTAATGGACATGTAATGATACCAAGTAAATAAGATGTTCTAAACATCAAAGACAGCTTTAAATTATATTAAACACAAGTATCGTGTCTGTAACTTTAAATAAATTTCTTACTTCATCTTGTTGAATATTTTCGACACAATTGACAGGAATATGCGCATAATCAAACTTGGCGCTTTGCACTTGCGATTGCTTATTATCTTGTGTCCTTCTTCGCCTCCGACGAACTTCCATTGCACGAATTCACTGTTACAAGAGCACTTTTATAATATCTATGTTATTTTGATTGTTCTACTCTGAAGAAGAGAAGAGAAACTTTCTTTTAAAACTACTTGAAGCCTAGCGTTAACCCACGTCATCAATCGACCATTGATTTCGTCACAACACTATCCTTTTTAAAAAATTTCAATATTGAATAAAACAATGATGTGTAGATTTTTTTATTGTTCTGTAACAAATTAAAATCGCTAAAGTCTATAATTAATTGTGAAGGATAGTTAATATAGAATTAATGAATTATTTTTAAGCTGAGGTTAGCACTCTACGTATAACAGATAACGTAACGGTATCGTCTCCGAAAATTCTTCTCGTCATTCATTCTGCGCATCGTACGGTAATTTCGTACAATTTACACTTAAAAAGTAAGAAAATTTTAAAGAAACTATAGATAATTTCAAAATTTCTATACACTGTACTCTACAATTAATGACAACAAATAATATTCATTAATGTAGAGAACTGACTTATTTTTCGGTAATATTTTATTGTTGTAGTAATCACATAAATAGTATACAATTATAATAACAATTACATACAATGTATTGATACAAGTATATTTATTACAGACTTAAATATGAGTATTAATAAAATCACTTGTCCTATTTGCTCTAAAGAATTCTCCTCTGCAGTAATAGAAAGTCATGCTAGTAGATGTTTGTTTTTAAATGAACCAGTTAGCAATGAATCTTCAACTTTTTGCAAGGATGGAAGTCCTGCTAGAAAATTAATGAAGTTGAACAATGCAGCAAACAAGAAGAATAATTTAGAAACCAAAAAAAGAAGAAATAATATAACAGAATCATCTGTACTAAATACAGATAGTCAGGGTTCAGAAGTTTCATCTAATAACAATGTAGTTATATATATATATATATATATGTATATTAACTTTTTCATAATATTAAAATTAATCATTTGGAAAAAAATTATTGTCAATGTTTTCTAGACAGAAACACATGAAGAAGTTAAAAAATCATTTTGGAGCGATCATATTCCACTCGCTGAACGTATGAGACCCACATCACTTTCAGGATATGTTGGGCAAATACATATTCTTGGTCCATCCAGTGTGCTGTTTCAGTTGTTACAAAAAATTGAAATTCCAAATATAATTTTGTGGGGTCCACCTGGTTGTGGAAAGGTATTTATCAAGGATATTATGTACTTAGTAATTTTGAATAACTATAAAACACAAAATATTTGTAAATATATAAGGCATTTTATAATTTAGTGCAGGCATGTTCAACGATGACGCGTGGAACAGAGGTAGCTGCTCTTCCTTTTCGCCTGCTCAGCGAGTCAGTCCCCATCATATCCACACCAACTTTTTCTACTGCACAAATCCCACGTTTGCTACACTAGCAGATTACTCACCACTACTATGTATTCATATACATGTATGTGCCGAAGGAAAAGTCAGGGTGAACATGGTTGGGACTGACTCGCCGAGTAGGCGAACAGAAGAAGCATCTACATCTGTTCAGTGAGCCATCATTGAACAGGCCTGATTTAGTGCATGATTAAAAATGAAAACATTGTATATGTTTAATAATTTCTTCGGTATGTAGGTATCTTCTTGAATATATGAATTATTAACAAGTTTATCTGTTAGCCTCCATTTTGATCTGTATCGCGTACAGATATTAGAATAGTATGATTATTTTTTTTTACTATTGAAAATAAATCGTACTATACTATTGTCGAATTTTGTGAGTATTAATATATAAGTAGAAAACTTATCAATGCTATAGTTAAAGTCATATGTCGAGCTGTACGCATACAATATCATACGCATAAAATTAATTTCTAAATTTTATAATTACTTTAGAAACAAAATTTTGTTTAAAATAAATTTATTTTACAATTCTCTATTTGCTGCTGTACACACATTTGTTTTTATTTAAATTTTATTTTATGTTCTGTTACATTCTGTATATAAATACTTATACAAATTTATTTTGCTTCAGACATCCCTTGCAAATGTTATAGCATACATATGCAAAAATAATTCAAATGGTAGAATAAGATATGTCAAGATGTCAGCAGCGATGGCTGGAGTTCATGAAATAAAAGAAGTTATTACTATAGCTTCGAATGAATTAAAATTTAAAAGATGTACAGTGGTATTCATGGATGAAATACATCGGTTCAGTAAAACTCAACAAGATGTATTTTTACCCCATGTTGAATCTGGGACCATTAGATTAATCGGTGCTACAACAGAAAATCCTTCCTTTAGTTTAAATTCTGCACTTTTAAGTCGGTGCAGAGTGATTGTTTTAGAAAAACTAACTGTGCCAAATTTGATATCTATATTAAATCGAGCTGTATCTTCATTAGATGGAATAATACATAGTTCAGCGACAAAAATTCAGGAACACGTTAAAGAAATACCAAAATTTATTATAGATGAACCTACTATAGAGTGGTTAGCAGAAACATGCGATGGTGATGCTAGAATTGCACTAGGTGGTCTTGAATTAGCAGTCCAATGTAAGGTACCAACCACAGAAGAAGTTTTTGCTGGTCCTGTGACAATTACATTAAATGATATTAAAGAAAGCATTAAGAAGAGCCATATGTTGTATGATAAAAAAGGCGATCAACATTACGATATGATTTCTGCTTTACATAAATCAGTAAGAGCAAGTGATGAAAATGCTTCTCTGTATTGGTTAACTAGAATGATATTGGGTGGCGAAGATCCAGTTTATATTGCACGGAGATTAGTAAGAATGGCATGTGAAGATATTGGTTTGGAAGACCCAAAAGCTCTAGGTAATGTTAAATGAAAATTTATTACTTGTATGAAGTTATTGCATATGAAATGTCCGATTTTTAGCAGTAATGTTAAATAAATACAACTTTTTTTCTAAATAAATTTATTGATCAAAGTAAGCACCGTTATAATCAACGTATTCTGTCAATAAATTACAAGTTTTTTAATTGTATTACTGTACAAATTGAATTTTTCGGAAATTCACGTTCTTCAATTACAAGATTGTCATCACTATTTTGTAATTTTGTTTACCATCAACGAAATAAACGTCAAACGTCAATGCGTTCTTTTTCCACGCATAAAAAGAATGCACGACGATTGTATTGATGGACGTCGAAATAAAGTTCAGTTAAAAGTAAAATTAGGAATCTAGATTATAATTGAAGATAGAATCTTAAGGATCAGCATTGTAGGTTCAAATACTATTACAGTCTACAAGCTTATTATAGATCATTCTTGATCAAAATGCTTTATAACATTTGTGTTTTAAAATAGGACTTTTCATATGCAACAACCTATAATAATATTGAAACTTTGAAACAGTTACATAGTAAAATCGTTTTGAAAAATTTTGTAGGGATTGCTATACATACAATGCATGGTTGTAAAATGATTGGAATGCCTGAGTGTGATGTCCTTTTAGCACAGTGTACAACATATTTGGCAAAAGCCCCAAAATCAAGACTAATGGAAAATGCCCTCAGAGCTGCTCAAAGAGTAGTTGCTGAACACAAAGGTCCTCAACCAGGAGTACCATTACAATTAAGAAATGCACCAACAAGTTTGATGAAAAATCTTGGTAACTATACTCTATATTTATATGTGTATATTTAGAACATAGTTTCAAAAGTACATCAAATGATATACAAACATAATTTTAGGATATGGCAAAAGCTACAATATGAAACACAAAGATGAATCTGGATTATGTTACTTACCAGAGGGATTAGAACATGTAGATTTTTTCCAAATGTGATTAAAACAGAGTAACTTAATGTAATTTTCGTTTACAAAAGTTTTACAATATATGTATAATATTAAATTACAATATAAATTCCATATTCTTATTATAAGCTCAATACAGTGTTTACTCGATATATGACCAAAATACGGTTCTAGCCAGGGACATATATCGGCCAGGACATACTATTCTTTGATCCACGCCCCTCGCAAGGTATACCTCGCGGCAGTGGGGATAGTTCTGGAACGTTTTTAGAGTAGGCATTTGGAACATATATAGAGTAAATACTGTATGTATATAATTATCTCATAGAAACAAAAAATCTGTGGTTTTTATACAATATTTGAAGTGAATCATATACAATAATATAAATATGAATATTATGAATGTGTATACATATATGTTGCAATAATATTTAAGTAATGTAAATATTGCATAATATATATTTTATTCTTTTTGTGTCAAGCTTATATTCGAATGTTATTTATTTTAATGTAGTTTGTATATTTATTAGCATTTCTTCCATATGATAGTTTTATTATTTGCTGGCATATCAACAATATTTATTAGCTTGATACAATTTTCTTCAGCTAGTCTTTTTAAATCTTTAATATCTCTTAGACCCAAACTTGGATCAAGAAGTTTCAGAGACTTATCGAAGTTGACATTACTTTTTGGTGTTATTTTTCCGTCTACAGCATATGGTCCATATGTAATAAGAAGACCATTATCTTTTAATAATTTTCCTGCATTTTCAAATAAACCAACAGAACATTTATAAGGAGAAATATGCATCATATTCGCATTATATATGTAATCAATGCTAGCTTCTTTAAAATTACCATTGTCCCAATTACGAAAATTGTTTGTAATATCTATTCTTAAAGGTGGTTTTATATTTACAAACTCATTTGCATATGCGGAAATACTGTGTAATAGTTCTGGTTCGTATTCTGATGGATAGAATGTTATTTGTGGAAAGTGAGGGGCAAAGTGAGCTACATGTTGTCCAGAACCAGACGATACTTCCAAAAAAATTTTATCTGGACCCTGATGAACATACTTCTGCAGGACCGAGAGTATGGGATCCTTATTACGATCAGCTGCAGGATAAATAAGCTTTTTTGTAGCCATAATTCCAGTCCTTAAATCAGAATTTAAAATATATTACCAAATGCACAAAAATCATTTTCATGGTATTGCAGAAACTAGAAGCTTTCTTATTTAATTAAAAATATTTGAATGTATTAAACAAGAAACTAAATAAGGAAGAAGATTAAAGTTACAACATAACATGTACCTATGATAAGCAGCAGAATGAATAACAGTGTTCATGCTTAATCTTTACATTGATACGCTGTATGCTGTTTTTACCTGAAAAATTAAAGTATAAAAATTTTGTACTCATAAAGCATATTTACATAGACAAAGTGTTCGACAAGTGAAGTAAAATTGGAGAGGTTATAGGACAAAAACTAAGAGTAAAAAATTGTGATTTCGTCTTTGTTTCCAAATTGTTATATTAACATTTAAAGTGTGTCGGACGGAATATGTAAATATCGTGTATATAAATTTTTCGCATAGTACATCACTATCTACATTAGATACACAGTATTGATGTAACTTACATGTATGTACCACACTCTTAAAAAATTGAGACTGAAACCTTTTTATTTTTAATTTTTGTCTCAAATTTTAAAAGGATCATTTTTTAATGTTTTTCCCACCAAATACCTTGTACAATAAAGAATGATTATTTTAAGTATTGTTATTTTATAAACATGAAACTCACTATTTGAAGCCATTAAGGAATTCTGATACATATTTACTCGATATATATTCAATACATGGGTCCAGCCAAGGACATATTTACGCCATGAGATACTATTCTTTGATTTACACCAAACATAGATAAGGGCAGCAAAGCTCTAAAAGTCTCGGTTCATGGCCTTTCACGGGGTATATCCTGCAGCAGTAGGGATAATTTTGGTACTTTTATTGACTAGGTATTTGGAACATATATAGAGCAAATGCTGTATTACAGGCACTGTAATAAATAAACATTTTTCATTCAATTTTGAAATTGTACAAAGTATGGACACAGTATAAAAATCACAAACACGATAGTTTCTAGGATAAATTTATTCAATGTCCTATAACATTTTCTAAATTAAATACAGTAAACTAATCTGTATAGTATATATGTTTCTCCATGTTATTAATGATGAGTTTTTAAAATTTATTTTATTTTTTGCTGCATTTTATATATATACAAAGTGTCCTGTTTTGTGTAAATGTTCAAATAATTTATTTTTACTTGGAAATTCAGATTTACATGTAACGCAACAATGTGACGAATCTTGAACCACGGTTATCTGTGAACTTTTCTTATGTTTAGTTTTATTCTCCTTTTCCGTTTGTTTGTTAACTTTTTTGGCATTCTTAGATTTCCTAGATTTGACTTTATTATTGTTTATGGTATTTATTTCTAAATGATCAGAGTGTAATTCAGTTGCATCTACTCCATTCTTTATTTGTTCCTCAGTTTCGTCTACTTTATCATTAGACTTCTGTTGACTAGCTTCTAAAACTTTATTTAACACTGCTTTTTTTTGTTGCTGCTTTTTACGTTGTTTCTTCGATAAAAATATGTCTTCATAGACATTTCCATCTTCTTCGTCACTAGTTTCCTCTGTCAATGGATTTTGAACGTTCTTCTTTCGTTTCTTCTTTTTCTTTTGTTTTTTAGATTGCAAAGCTTCCTCTTCTTCTTGATCAGAAACAAGTTCATTTTCAGAAGTTGTACATTCATTGTTACTTCCAGTTACTCGAGGTGGAACGTAAAAAGCATCATCCATTTGAGGTCCTACAGCTAGAGTTATTCCTTCTGGACTAACATCACTATCTTCGAAACTTTCAAGTTCTTTATCATCGTCTTCCATAGATATTTTGATTGCAATAACATTATCTTTATGCTTTTTAGAGTTTTCATGATTTCTAAATGATTTTTGAGTTTTAAATATTTTGTTACAAGCTACACAATACAAACTACTATCACCTACTGCATTCTCATCGACTGTATCTTCTTCGGAAGATAAACTTTCGCCAAATTCTTTAGCAAGATGAGCTTCAATAGTTTTCAGTTCAGCTTCTATATTTGAAAACTTAGACCATTCACATTCTTTATATTCTCTTAACTGTTTTTGCCTTTCTAATAGTTGTTGTCTTATTCTTCCTTGTCCTTTCTTCAAGTTCTCTTTAGCACGTTCAGCAAGTTTTGCTGCATAAGCTTGCACTCGTTTGTCTCGTTTACGGACAAAAGCAACCAAATTTCGTACTTGTTCGTTTCTTTCTCTTTTAGCTTTTTCTCTAATTTTCTTATTCTCTTTTTCAATAAGTCGTACAACTCGTCTGTTCGGAGCACCCCTTATATCGTAAGGATCTAACCATGCAAAAGATTTTTTTGTACTATAACTTTGCCAATAAGCATAAAAATGATGTACAACTTCTACGTATGAGCTTTGCGAGTTTCCAAAGCTTGGAATTTCTTCATCTGAATCTCCTTCTTTAGAAAATACTGCATCTTCAGTTGTTATTTCTTCAAAAACTTTGCGATAAGTGGCATAAAATCCTTTTTCATCATTTCCGTATCCTTTGAAACATGTATTTGAGAAAAATGGTGTTAGATTGATAGAATCATCTCTGTAATCTTCTCCGATTCCATCCTTTAAAATAGCTTCACGGTGGTCGTCGTACCAAGTACGTGTATGAGGATCGCTTAACACTTCCCATGCTTGTTGAACAAGTTGAAACTGTTCTTTTGCTTCTTCTGGATTATCTAAATTCTTATCTGGGTGCCATTTCAATGCTAATTTTCTGTAGGACTTTTTTAAATCATCATCAGTAGCATTTCGTGTTACTTCTAATACCTCGTAATAACATTTCATTGTAGTGAAATGTTTCTAATGCTTTCTATCCACTTTGTTAAAACTTGTGTAATCAGATGTAATATAAAACTACACAAATGGTGTGCTAAAAGAAGTAAGATTAACTCTTAAAAAATAAGAAATATTCATGTTATAAAATAAGTACATACGTATCCATTAAAAATTTCTTTTTCTAAATCTCAACAAATCTTACATACATATACATAATATGGAACATACTTATATATTAAGAGATCGAAGAAATGTCTTACCAAATGTTACTTCACAATAATTATCCAATTATAATTTCGTTACTTTCATTGAAAATTTGATATGGAAGAAAAGATTAATTTCAATAATTTTCCAGTAAAAACATATTTCGTAAAGTTAAGTTGAAAATTTTAGGTTGTGTATTATGACACTTGAAGGAACATTATCCATGAAGTGAGCGTTACTTCGATACATTTGTCACATTCATTTCGAGATTTGTGACATAATTTAAAAATTATGTAGATATATTTTTAAGTTTATATTTTTTGATAAAATCTTGATACACTTTCATTTCGACGACACATTAATATTATTTTATATCAAATATTGTAAGATGTTCTTTTACAAATTGAAATGTTGGAAATACGTATCGTATGTAATGGCTAACATGTTTTTACTTAAAATTTTTTAAATGCCACTTAATGAAGTAAGCATGTTATCCACACGATTTTTCCAACTATAACAATCTTAACCTTGTAACTATTTTGTTTTTACAATAAAGACATATGAATGAAATTAAGTACATGTATATTGTAACTCCGTAACGCTATATCATGTTATATCGAGTGAGACATGGTTTTACTAGGGACCTTTTGACGTGGAACAGCTGATTGTATGCGTTAATCTGACTATTCTCAACATCAAAATGGCCGCGGTCGTGAGAGTGCATTAAGGGTTGTAGATTTTTGGCATATATCGCCAGTTACAACATTTGGAACCGTTGTCATTAACATTCAGTATTTTTGGTAAATATTTCTATGGTTTATTATGTAGAACATGCATCGGTTCGTTAAAGTAATTGTATATAAAAGCAATAAAATCGAAACTCTGCAGATTATCAGTGACATATCGTGAATGTGATGTAGCAGACGCCTCTAATTGCTTTTAATAGCTTTTCTTCGAGATCCTTAGTGTATCGCGTTGTTGCGATGGACTTTGTGATACATGCTTGTCAAGCTGCTTTTGTTACGGAAGGAGAATTGATTTGTTATCAAAGAAAATACCTGCTGTTAATATCCATATAACACTGATTATTCTTCGACTACTCTATAACAAGGTTTTGTCATTTATTTATTACGGCATTATTTTTATTGCACTGTCAGTAGATAGCCTAAAACGAGTTATATATTTTTGTTTAAATTTTTCTCATTTTACGTATCGTACGTAAAATATATTCTAAAGGCAGAATTTTCATCATTACACTTTTTGCAGTTGACACATGTGTCTTTCCTATGTATTGTGTTTTTGTATCGTTATAATAAACACAAGTTTTAGATTAAAAGATAAATTGATAAGATGTGGTTAATGAGAGAAAATGTAATGCTCGTAGCATTAATTTAACATAATAATATATTTACTGTAAATGTTATTCATTATTATTAATAATTATTGTGATGGCAAGAAAGTAATTTTAGTTTTCACAAATTGATGACGTTATGGTTTGTTTCAATGATTTCTGTTAAGATTATGATTTTTTCCTTTTGGCATTTAGTAACTGAAACTGTTAGCTTATTTTTTAAGCAAATTACAGGTGATTTTGTTTAGAATTGTGGGTACAGTGTCAATTTAAAATGGAACATTTTGCTTTTTTATTTCCATAAAGGCAAAAAAGCTGTTGAGGCTCTTAAAGAGATATGTGATGTTTAGAATTTTATTAAAAAATTTTGTTCCGGAGATTTTTTACATAAAAGTGACCAACGTTTTGGTCGACCAATTGAAGTTGATGATAATCAAATGGAAGCCATAATTGAATCGGATCATCATATAACTGTGCGAAAGATTACAGAGAGGTTGAATGTATCATACACAACAATTGAAAATCATTTAAAATGTCTTGGACTTGTTAAGGAGCTCGATATTTGGGTTCCACACGAATTAAGAGAAATTCACGTAACATAACACGTCAACATATGTGATATGCATCTCAAACGCAATGAAATCGACCCTTTTTTAAGAGAATCATAACTAGTAATGGAAAATGGGTTGTTTACAACAACAACAATCGATAACGACCATGGTCCAAGCGTGTTGAACCAGCAGAAACCACTTTCAAGAACAGAGTATGCTGTCAATTTGGTGGGATTATAAAGGCATTGTATATTTTGAGCTGCTCCTAAGGAACCAACAACTAATTAACTAAGTTAACAACTAATGAAAATGGAAGAAGCAATCAAAGAAAAACAATCAGAATTGGCAAATTGCAAAGGAATCACGTTCTACCATGATCATGCTATACGCCACACACATCTTTGGTAACTTGTAAAAAATTATTGGGGCTTGAATAGGAAGTGATGTCACATCCAACATATAGCCCAGACCTTGTACCATCAGATTACCATTTATTTCGAATTTTGCAAAATTCTTTGAATGGTAAATCACATTTGTTCAGTTTTTTGTTGATAGGGACCAGTACTTTTATGAGCATGAAATCAAGAAGTTACCAGAAAGGTGACAAGAGATCATCGAACAAAATGGAAAATATTTTAGTGATTAAAGTTCATTATTGTGTTTTATTTCACCTTAAGAAACTGAAATTGCTTTCTAGACCAATCTAATATAACAATATTTTTATATTTATGAAATGTTAATAATGATACTATACAATTATTTTGATCAAATGCACAGGTAATCATATCTTATTTTAGCTGTAATATATATATAAATTAATACAGTTTTTCTATAAATTATAGGTTGAATATTAAAAATGACAGTGGGTACAAGCTTAGTAGTACCTATAGTTCTATGGGGTCGCATAGCTCCAACTCATTGCATTTCGTGTATTTATTTATCTCGAGATCAAAAAACTTTGGTAACAGGATGTTACGATGGTCAAATATGCTTGTGGCAAGTAGATCCTGAAATATTGAAGGTAAATAAATATATGCTTTAATCATTGAAATTAAACAATTTTATTAGAAGCATAATAATAAGATGAACGTTATATATATATATATATATGTATATATATATATATTAAGATGACTCCAAGATGTTTACTTGTTGGTCACACTGCTCCAATAATGTGCCTCAGTCGAGCCAGTGTTATTATGGAACAGAATTATATTGTTAGTAGCAGTGAAAGCGGAGAAATGTGTACTTGGGATTTAGTTGATGGAAAATGCAGAGAAGCTGTGAAACTTAGCAGTGTTCATACACAAATGTTGCCTTATGTCTCTGCTGGTGGAGAAGACGTTCGACTTTTCTGTTCTGGGTATGTACATTTTACATAAAATACTTCTGCGCAAATGTTTTTACATTTCTAGAGAGTGAGAACATGGTTTATTTATTGACTTTTTTCAGATATTATCCTGAAGTTTTAGTGATGGACCCCTTCAGTTTAGAAGTTTTATTTACCCTGAGTTCACGTGTTAATCCTGATTGGATCAGTGCATTGCACGTTTTGCGGCCGGCCAAACGGAAAGGTCGGTTCTACGTGCATACAAGTTAGTTACACTCCATCACACCTACGCTTTTTACCATAAGCTGCTACCTTTTCTCTCTCTCTCTCTCTCTCTCTCTCTCTCTCTCTCTCTCTCTCTTTCCCTCTTTTCTCTCTTTCTGTTGACTCTTTTATCCACTTTATTATATTGTGCAAGTGTTTCTGATTATTAATAATTCAATTAGATTATATTTTAATTTGATATTTGACTAATACACTTGCACAATATACACTGCATATCAAAAGTTTAGATGCACCCTATTTTTTTAACAAAAATTTACCCTCTGATGAATCTTTGATTGATTTTTTTTTTATCGTATATTTAGAATATCTTGAAAAATTATGATTACTAAAAGCATTCTTATATGGCATTGCAGGGGAGAATTTTTAGCCAAAATATGAAAATAGGACGTAACAGGAGTTTAGATGCATTCGATAAAAATTTATTAATTTTACAAAAAGAAGAAAATATATACAACTAATATTTTGTCCAACTACCGGGCCTCTTCATGGTTGAAAAAATCATATTTGGCATGCTCACAATTAATTGTTTTACGGTTTCGGGCTTGATTATCGCCCATGCTGGCATAACGCCAGTTTTCAGTTCACGAACTGAATTGTATTAGTTACAATCTATATAAATGTATCGAATGAGAGTTCCCCACAAATTTTCTACCAGGTTGGAGTCCGGTGAACGAGATGATCATTTCATAACGTGAATTTACTTGTCTCTAAATTAGCCTTAAACACTGTCTGATATCCAATGCTGTACATGTTTAGTGGGACGAACGCAATTGCTGCGATTCTGAACACACTAAAGTCAGCCCAAATCATACATCAATCGCCTTGAAAATTTCGTTTCGAGAAATACTTCGGCTCTTTTCTCAAATCCCACCAGTATGAACTGAATCCGTCTGGTCCATCGAGATTAAATTTTTTTTTCATCACTCCAAATCACCTAAAACGTACATACATTCATACACTTCTTAATAAGACGACATTCATCATTTTTGCACAGACAATGTTGGAGTTCTGATTGAGAACTCCAAAACAGTCAACTTATTTGACTTTCCCAATATAGCGGTACTAACCAATAGTGTACAGTAATAGTAATAACACTCGTAAATATACAGGGTGGTCCGTTTAAGTAAGAACACCTAAAAATCTCTTCAGGTTATTGTGATGCAAAAAATATTTGTAACGTAATGTGCACGGTGTCAATGGACCAAATATCTGGCTCGAATATTTTTTTCCGAGGGTCATTTTTTTCGGAGTTGTCAAGGTCATCGATGTTTTTTGGTACATAACTACATTTTTTTTTATTGCATCGTGTAACTGATGGAAAAATACATTCAGATATGTATAATAACATGACCTTGAAATGACCTTGATTCTCGAAAATTAAAGTTTTACCTAGAACTAATGTCGAATATCTTCGGCCACGACTCCTGAGCCTATGAATGCGATGAAAATATTTTTTATCACACTAAGAATATGGATCAACAGATGTGTACATGTGTTAACTGTTAAAACAACACTCACGTTCTTTTAAGTTATCATCAGATATGTTCAAAATGGCCTCTTTCTACGTTGATACATTTTCTGAAACGTGAAATGACCGATTGTACAGATCTTTCAAGTGTTTCGACATTAATGTCAGCACAAGCTCTAATTATTCGGTTCTTCATATCCTCGGGTGTAGTTGGTCGTTCATTATAAACTGTTTGTTTCAATTTTCCCCACAAAAAAATCCATTGGTCTGAGATCTGGTGAACGCGGTGGCCATTCTACAACTCCGGTACGACCAATCCATCGATTTGGAAATTTTAAATCCAAAATTTGTTTGACAAGACGTGTAGAATGAGCCGGACAACCGTCATGCTGATACCACATTCTTAAACGGATATCTAGTGGTACATCATGAACAAACATTTGTAGCTCATTTTGCAAGATTCTTGCATACTTTTCTCCATTTAAAGTACCGTTTATGAAATAAGGACCAATTATTTGATTATTTAATATGCCAAACCAGACATTTACACTCCACGGTCTTTGTTTATCCACTAATCTTAGCCAGTGTGGATTGTCAGTTGACCAATAATGCATGTTTCGTAGATTTAGCTGTCCATGGTTGGTGAAAGACGCTTCATCAGTAAATAGTACTCTTTTAAAAAATGATTCGTCATTTTCGTATTGCTGCAAACCCCACCGAGAAAAATTCATACGATTTACAAAATCTATTCCGTGAAGGTCCTGATGTAACGATAAATGATAGGGATGAAATTTTTCTTCTTTCAATATCCGTATTATGCTTGTTTTAGAAACGCCAGTTTCACGCTCGAGTTGTCTTAAACTCACATGTGGAGTTTCGTTAACTTTATCGACAATAATTATTTTGTTTCTTTCGTTCGTAACAGTTCTGGTTCTTACACGCATTTTCACAACAGTACCAGTTTCACGAAAATGATTGATCAATTTTTTATTAGTAGAAAGTGATGGACAATTACGGTCTGGAAATTTATCTTTATACATTCGAACTTTAATTTTCGAGGATCAAGGTCATTTCAAGGTCATGTTATTATACATATCTGAATGTATTTTTCCATCAGTTACACGATGCAATAAAAAAAAATGTAGTTATGTACCAAAAAACATCGATGACCTTGACAACACCGAAAAAAATGACCCTCGGAAAAAAATATTCGAGCCAGATATTTGGTCCATTGACACCGTACACATTACGTTACAAATATTTTTTGCATCACAATAACCTGAAGAGATTTTTAGGTGTTCTTACTTAAACGGACCCCCCTGTATAAGTAATAATAATAATAACAGTACTAATAACGATAATAAAAATAATATAGTATCAATAACAATAAAAAATTGGGACATCAATTTCAATAATCACGCACATAAATTTCTAACGATTTGCTAGTTAAAATTTAATTAATTTAAACTAAATATAAAATTATTAAATTCCATGCTATTCCTTTTGTGCAACTCTCAGATAGCACTCAATTAGCGTGCAATAGCATGCAATTTGGCTCTAGAGCTAGAGAGTATATTAATTCCTATAATGAATACAGCCACTGGTTTACAATATGAAGTTGCAAACAACAACAAAAGCAAGTGCGTCTAAACTTCTGATACAGTCCATTTTCATATTTTGGCTAATAATTTTTAAGTAATTATAATTTTTCATGGTGCTCTAAACATTCGATAAAATAAAAATCAAACAAAGATTCATCAGAGGGTATGGTTTTGTTTAAAAAATAGGATGCATCAAAACTTTTGATATGCAGTGTACTTATTACCTTTTCGTTTACTAATTTCTTATATACTTTATGCTCAAATTTTGTATTAAATATTAAAAGCATTAATACATTTTTCTATTTAAGCAGTATTACCTTTATTAAATGGAGTATTTATAGTGTTCCCAGAGTATCGATTTTAGGTGGAACAATTATTGGATATTCAGGATTATGTATTTAGATTTTGTATTTTTTGGGGGATTTGAACATTCTGCTAATCTTTTTTAAGCAATTAACATAAAAAGAGTTTTATATTTTGGGTGTATCAGGGATTATATTCACCTGATTTCTTTTAAATATCAAAAAAGGTTTCGTAGGCACAATAAATTGCACTTTGAGCTAATAACACTTATGTGACAATAATACTAAAAAGATAAAATAATCTATCTAATGATAATAATTTATAAGTTATTGAAATTTTAACGGAAATTATAATGTTACAGCATGTTAATGAATGACATACGAAGAAATATCAGTGCTATTACATTGGTAGTCAAAGCTGTATCACATATTTCATATCTTGTTTCTCTCTTATTCTTTTCGTTATTATTATTTTAAACAAAAAAAAAAAACAAACGAATTAAGCATCATTAATAATTTAACTAACTATCCTTCTATTCTTATCCTTTACATTTGCTATTCCTTCCATAAAAATCCATCACCGAAGCATACATTGCATTTACTTACACTCATTAATCATTTTCGTATCACTTTTTGGTGATAAATTATACCTATAGTAAGTATACATTACATTAAATTTATCGTTTAAATAAATGTATGTCATATTTAAGTGTAATGAATGCAATGTTTAATATTTTTATTTCTACATTTTAACGAATTATATGTATTTATATTATGAGTATTATATTAATTGACATACATATATAGAAATTTATGCTTTACTTTTTTGTATTATAGTGTAATTTAAAAAGATATGTTACAAAATACTTGCATCAACTGTTTGCGATCGATTACTTACTTTTACTGTCGATTGTGTTCGTAATATATTAAATATGTGTCTGTTATTCAATATTTATATTTTTAAAGTAGAATTTTATTGGATATGAAAAATTGAGCATACAGGCGTTATTTATGTGTAACAGCTGAAACACTTTATTTGTCAATATGTAGTATTTTTAAAGTTTAGTATCAACTTACTTATAAAATTTATAAGTGAATATATTATGTTTAGGAAAATATTTGGATATAATTTTTTTTATATGTATATTAGGTTCGTGGGAAAGTAATTTCAGTGTTGTGCTTGTAGAAATTACTTCATTACGGTATCATTGTCATTCTTAATCAGTTAAGTTATATAATATCGACTAGGTATTGTCTATGATTCTGTCCCATTATTTAATAAGCTTTTTCTTTCTAAATGAATAGTTAATAATAAGTAGTTACATTATAGCGCGGATAAAATTAAAGGAGTGCGAGAACCCAAAAATGTCGGGTCAAGACGGGTGGAGAATTTTATTCGGGTACGTGACTGGTTCTTAAAAATCTCGGGATTCCTGAGAATAATCTCGAGTGTGTTCGTGGATCCCGAATACTCTTGAGAATTCCGAAAATTCTTCGGAGTCCCAATACATTGGAGAATGCCGAAATTTTCGAAAACCTGACTCGTCTCGGACCGATGCGTTCCCGACCCATCCCGATTGTCGGGTACCCGACATTATCGGGTTCTCGCATACGTCTATTTAAAACCAATACTACTTTCCCACTAACCCAATATGTAGAATTCCAAATATCGGTAATCATATACTAGAATTTTAAGATAACTATTATGCATGATTTAAGCAAGCATGAATCGGGAGATATGCATAAAGATGTAATTGTTTCTTTATCGTAGTATAACATATTTTATTTTACATGAAATCATTGTTATGTTGCATGGGTTTCTACTATGTAAGAGCTGTAATTAGTAAATGTTTTCAACATTTCATACTTTTAGTATTTTCATTTAACAATATTAAAGTACTATAATACGTTGTAAATAGACAAATTCTATAATTTCAAATGCGTTGATAACGTTTGTAGGGTGTTACTTTGTTGACTGTTACTGAAATTTCTTTTGCTTAAAATGCTATGACGCCTTGTTAGAAGTGGTTAACGCGCAACATACGCTTCTATTAATTTAAAGACGACGTTGTACTGGCCTTAACAACAACTGGTACGGTCAAGGTGTGGACTCTTCTTGGACACGAGAATCGAAATAGTGAACCGCTTTACGAACATGAAAGTAAACAGATACAGTGTCTTAATGCACTTGCAATGACCTGTTGTCCATATAATCAGAGGACTGTATTAATCGTGTGTTCTAAAGATTGGCAGGTACTTTTATTTATTACTATCACTATATCATCTTGATTAGATTAAGGTCATTTTGTCTGACATGCTATGTCAAGTAGATATACGATGCTGGTGATTTCTCCGTCCTATGTTCGATTTCTGCTCCTCGTGGTGAACGTTGGATGGCTGGAGATTTTCTAGCTGCAGACAGGGTCATTGTGTGGAGCGATGAAGGCCGTGGTTATCTGTATAAATTACCAGCTAAGTATGTTTTTGAAAAATATACTTCCTTTTTTTTTATTCTATTTTTGAATCTTAAATATCTTATATTTGAATACTTATACGAGATATTAAAATTCAATAGTTTTTTAATTAGTAGAAGAGCCTGTAAATAATTCATAATATATTTGCAAAGTATGTAACCATATTATGTGTCGTTTAGTTGTATAAATTCATTGACCCATTTACTTAAAAGATCATTCATTTCTTACTTATAGGATTCTGGTACATCTTATCAGGTAGATGTTCTCAAAATTAGTATTGTACGATTAGTATTGTATGAATTGACATAACTTTGTCACGAAAGGAAAATAATATATTACTAAAAATATAATGTTCATATTTATAGCATGATGACAAATACTAATATGCACTTTTTTGCTGTTTTAAATATTACTATTATAATTAACGAATCCAAGCACTAATACAGTAAAAGCTTCCGATATAACAGCTAAGAACATATAACAGACATTTCTGATAGGTTTATTTCATATAAATGTGTAGATGAATTCATCTTAGTCAGCTGCATTGGCATTTAAATTAAGCAGAGGTTTTAATTTTAAACCTGTATGTTATTCCATAGAGGCACCTGCTGGCCATGCACATATTTAATATTTGTTCTCTTCGTATTTCTTTACTTCATTCTCCATAAACATTCATATTCAGTTCATTAAATGGGAAACAATAACTCGAATCCTAATTTTACTTTTTATGCTTTATACAAAATACAAAATTGATAAAATTTTAACGCTTAAAAGAAAATCTTTTAACGTTCAAAAGAAAATATATTCTATTTATGTTCTAAACAGTCATCTGTTATCAAATATTTTGTACAATTTTTTCACTGTATATTTCTATTTTTTATGTATTTTTGTGCAAGTTAATATTAAGTAATAATTATTGAGACACACGTTATGTACAGCGAATGTGCAAGTTCAAAATAAATTTTTTCACTTTACTGTTGTTATACAATTAAGTTCACGTAATATTCAAGTTTGTAATGTTTGTTGAACAAGTGGATAAAGAACACCAAAACAACACAATACATTTACATATAAAAAACATGTAGTTAACACTCTGACTACTTTTTACGCTGATGTGTCTTTTTCATATAATACACATCTACTGCATCTTATTTCGTCTACTGCATTCTACGATGGATCTGGTGTTCTTCTAGCAAGCTGAAGGGCAAGGCTCTCAGCAGGTAACCCTGCATTATTTCTACAACACATTTCTACTTGTGTTCCTTATTGTATTTTCTCTGTCAGTGTATGTTTCTCTTTATAGTTATTTGATTAAATATGTCGCTCTTCTACTGATTTCATATTTATTTCCAATTATTTGATTACCTACTAAATACATGGTAGGATACACAAAGATTAGGATACTCATAGATTTTTGTGTATATTAATACAAAAGATAAGTACAGTGAAATGTTTGTTAAGGAGTATAGGAAGATGTAAAAATTTCAATAATTAGATTATTGTGTATTTATCTTTATTTACAATATTATTAAAATAAAGCTAAGTTCCATATATGAAAAATGTTATGTACATATTAAAACTTTAATGATGAATGTTATTTTTAAAATTTTTTGTTTTTAATTCTTTGGATACTTTCATCGTTATATAAACAAAATTTATTATTTTTTTGTGAAGACGATCGTAATATTTTAAAGAATTCCGCTTCTCTAATTGTTTAACAAATTTTAAAAACTACTTCACGTTTTAAGTTTTAAATACTATATAACAGTAGAATGTGTGATATAAGTGTACTATTATTCATTGAAGGAAGACATTACAAACAAGGCACTATATGTATTTCAGATCTTCTGTTTTCACTTTGTACATTTGTTGCTTTGCATGTATCACTACTTGGTTCGTTTCTATATCACAAAATGGGTAAATGGTAAAAATAATTTGAATAAAAATTTGTATTATCCCACATTTTAGTTTCACATTCATGCTGATTTTATTAATTGTGCTTATTGCATAAATAAGTTTTTATCCATATATATATATATATCTGCAACATATGCAATGCAGTATTACTTAATTATATTTCTTTACTGAATAAATAATAAAATAAGCAACTCAAAGTTAATATTCGTTACAATGTAAATAAGTAACTCCAATGAACATTTGCTACATAAAGTAAATAAGTTTTCATAAAATATGATAATTACCATTGGTGGACTACAGAAAAGTATTAATTCTATGCTTTACAAAATATATGAATGTTTATTAAAAATTATTGCTTACAAATGGTGTTACTGCTGAACAAAAATTTTATATGCTAATATAATATATTGTTGTTTGTTTTAATTATACAGTAGCGTTGCAGACAATACAAATTTTCATACTGCAAGTGTTGAATATGACCAACCATATTTGTACCTTACCTTGACACAACCTGGAGATAAGGTAATTGTAAAATTTTATAATAATAAAACAATCATATAAAAATCAAAGTTATTATCACATTATATTATTGTTTTAGCCTTTATCATGTCCACCAGCAATGCGATTAGTTACAGTTCAAAAGCAGAGTAAAACAGTAAAATATTTATTACGTGGTGATAGTGAGGGTGTTGTTGTTCTTTGGACAGTGCCAGAAGTAACAACTCAATTAGCTCAAGTTTGTCAAAATGATTGCTCAACAACTCTCTCTTTGCCCCCAGCAGTAAAAACAAGTCTTACAGTAGCTTGGAAAGAAATGAAACCACCACCAGTTGGTATATTAGATCAACTAGACAGTGGAGACGGACATGGAATAAAGTTAACAGCTAGCATATATTTACCACAACAAAGTCGTTTAGTTGTTGGTCGCGAGGACGGCAGTATTATCATTGTTCCCGCGACACAAACAGTTATGCTTCAATTGCTTCATGGCAATCATCAGCAATATGATGGTAAAGTAAATGTACATTTTAAGATATTTTCATTACAGATCAACATGAGAACCAGAAAATGTTGGGTCGGGACGTAACAAAATGTGGAGTGGCGAACGTAGAAAAGGGTAGCGAAGCTCGAGAACTTCTTTATTTTTCGTTATTTTTTTATGAAATTTTCACCAACATATTTGTGGCATTTTTCTGATTAAAATAGTACCAAATATGATATGATTCTGATGATAATTAATTGTGTAATAAACGATTAAAGTTTCAGACGCAAAGAAGTACAGCGTATGGGTAAGAAAGAGATACGGCGAGTCGAAGCTTACGGGAAAGATGAAAGACTGGTGTGAGCTCAGACCTTTCAGAAATCAGAAAAAATCCAAAAATATATTGGTGAAATTGTCATAAATAAATAATTAATAATAAGAATGTTTCAGTTTTGATTTAAAGGCCTGAGCCCACTCTAGTCTTTCATCTTTCCCGAACGCTTTGACGTTTCGTGTCTCTTTCTTTTCTATACGCTGTCCTAAGAAATATAATCAATAAATATCATCATTTTCATTAGACAATTGCCACGAATTTGGTGGTGAAAGTCCCATGAAAAAAATAATGAAACATAAAGAAGTTTTCTTATTGGATTAATAGTGGTCTCCTGGTCTCACATCGATATACCCCATCCGTGTCATGTTCACATTCCTCGGCGGCAACGCGACGGCTCTCGGCTTCTTGGACCCTTACGGGGTATACTCCACGGTAGTGGACATATTTCGACGTCGGCTAATTCAGATGCTCAGCGACGTATAACCCGGATTCTCTGTAACTGTTATCGACAACGAGAATCGTTTTCAGTTACGAGTAACAATTATCGCTGATGAGAATCATTTTTTGGTCACCGTTAAACATTATCGATGATTCGAGTTTTGTTCGACGGCGGACTGTTATTTTGATTACAACGTAACCAATATCAACGACGGGACTTTTATTTTGGTTACAACGTACCCAATATCAACGACGGGATTTTTATTTTGGTTACAAGAAATATCGATGCTGGAACTTTCGTTTTGGTTACTTCCAATCGTCGTATATTTTTCAAAATAATATTATTAATAATTAGTATCTAACAGATGGTGTAAAATTAATTGTAGAATTTGTATATTTTTAAGGGGGCTGTGTCATGTAATTGCTAAAAAATTGATCTATTTTCAAAAATTTTTTAAAAGTCCTACGTTCAAATTCTTTTTGCAAGTGATTTAGATACTCTTTCAAAGTAAAAGTCCCGTGGTTGATGTTGGTTACGTTATAATCAAAACAAAAGTCAAGCTGCCGATATTGGTTACGTCGTAACCAAAATACAAGTAGGTAAGACTTATGACCCTCCCCCCCTCCCTTTCGGCATGTGACCTAAGTCATTCTATTCGTTTTGACATACCGAACATGAAATGTATTTTTCATTTTTGGCGCAAATGAATAGTTTTCGAGATTTCGCAAAAAACTACCGCTACTACTACATGGAGCGACGTGTACGTAGCATAGGCCCCCCTGTTTTCTACTCCTCAGCGCGGCGCGGCGGTCAGGAAGCAACGTATACAACGGGCGAACTTGTTAAAAAGTTGTTTTCTGTGTAGAATATAGAGAGCTCGGGATTTTTGGGATTTTTAATATTGTCGAATGTGAGAACTTTAAATATAAATTCTATAATAAAATATTATATTATTTAATATGAGAATTTTTAAATTTGCTCGCTCGCTTTGCTCGTTCGAAAAGAAACTAACCCAATCCAATATTAATTCTACTTGTTAACAAATTCTATAATATAATGTTATATTGTTTAATGTGATAATAGTAAAGTTTGCTCTCTCACATCGCTCCTTTTTAACAAGTTCGACCATTATACGTATACGTCGCTTGCTGGTCGCTTATGCTGAATACGTTGTGGCACACCGCACAGTGGTCTGAAAAGGCCGAAAACGGCTAAAACCCTAGGAAAGCTCTATTTCGGAAAAATTCTCGATAGAAAGTGTTTTTAATTGTTCTTGGGCACGATAGAAATAAAGAAATAAATTAAAAAATAAATAATAGATTAATAATAAATAGTAAATAATAAATTTTACACATAAATTGGATATAAAATAAATGTAAAATGAAATATAATTCAATTTAGATTAAAATTGATAAAGAATAATTCCTTTCCATAGAAAAATACTACTTAATTTAAATAACAATAATTTTATGTAATTTAAAATAAAATGAAATAAGGAGAATATGCTTATGTACAAGATTTAATGAAAATTTATGATATAGAGGTAACGTTTATTTACATTTTAATTAAGCTTATTATTTACAAGAGAAAGGTATACCTTCCTTTTCTTGTAAGGAAGAGGAGGAAAATACCTTACGCACACCCCAGAATGGGGTAGTGTGGGGCTCCGATCGCAGATGTTTGGCGAAATTTAACGAAATCAACTCGCCATTTATCGGTGACGACACAACGTTTTTCACCGACATTTCGTGAGATAAAACGCGAAGCCGCAGGTTGCCGCTGTTGAATGTTGGATTTATTATTTACCATACCATTATAGTAAAAGAATGGTATGGTTTACCATACCTTTATTATTTACCATTTTTTATCTATAAACGTGTTTTTAGCATGCCCACGTTGGCGCACGTAGGCGCAAGGGAGATATCGTTTTTTAAACTTCATTAACGTTGCTCTTTTCCACGTTTAATGGCATTACATGTAAAACTGCTCGAAGAAATTAAAAATAAATAGTTTCCGCGATTGTTTCCGAGTCTTAGTATTCGAAGTAAGCCAGAAAAAAAATATTTTTCGTATTTCTATTTTTACAGGCGCATACGGTTTCTTCAAACATGCGCTTGAATTCATTCTGAAACCTAGGTATGCTTAGCATGGCCGAATTTGATTCATCCTTGAAACGTTTTGATTTACTCCCCTACTAGTAAAAAATATAACAAATTTGATTTTATAAGACACTTGAAAATATGGAATTTTAGCCACTCTCAGACCAATATGTGCCGCACAGTGGGCGAAAACGCGCAATCGGCGCTCGAAAATGGGAAATATTTTTGTTTTTAAATAGATGAGGTATGGGGATGTTCTTAGAACATTTCAAAGGAAGCAAATCCGAAAAAAATTTGTTGTCCCCCTCTACGGCCCACAGGAGGCCGGCAAAGTTCCAGGATAAAATTAAGAACGTGAAATTGTTTCCTTCCACATGATTTTTCCAGTATTCAAGTGCAATTTGAAAGAAAACTATTAAGAATAGCTGAGTTGGGTTTAGACAAAACGAAATCTTACATCTTCTAGGATTTAAAACGATTTTAACACGTTCACGACGTAATGTACCACCGGTGGTACAAACACAACGGCTAAAATACAGCCCCGTCGGGAACGTGTTAAAACAAGTCATTGTTATTATATTTTAAGAATTATAGTTTTTTCAAGTGAGCACAAGTTTTTCGCTTAAATTTGAACTTTAAGTATGCATATGTTAGCCGGAACCTAATAGAATCTTGCACCGACTACACTGTGATGAACTATGATTTGTTGACGAAACGATGCAAAAAAATTCATTTTTGACAACTTACAACAAATCTACCAGACATTACAGATTTACTTCAGAAATATTAATACAGAGGAACAGGTATATTTAATTTCTCTTATTCTGTAATTTGTTTAAATCCTGTGTAATTAATAAACACCGTGTAAATTCAAATTGATTTTTTTTGCAATTTGAAGCTATAAATGTTACCTTTTTACCTATTAAATTTCATTCAATTATCTGTAACGGTTCATACGTTATTATTTTAGAGTGCCAAAATGGCATTTTCGCTCGCTATGCGCCGTCACGGACACGTAGGTATACGCAGAATTGATGTAATAGTAGCGGTAGTTTTTCGCGAATATCTCGAAAATTATTAATTTGCGCCAAAAATGACAATTATATGTGGTGCTTAGCATGTCAAAACGAATAGAATGACGTAGATCGTGTGTCGAAAGGGGGGGGGGGGGGGTGATCACAAGTTCAGCCCAAAATTTTTTAATTACAACATTTTCCAAAAAATTTCTGCAGTATTTACTAACACCTGACTTCCATTTGAATGAAAAATAACTTACTTTTGGTCTCTGGGTACCCTACATTTTCGGGTTCTCGCACAACTCTAATTTTCCAAATACTACTATTCTAATAAAATTATTTAAAATGATAATTGATATTCTCATATTTTGTTTTTTTACTCGATTACTTGATTGTTTATAGATTGGCCTCCACACCAAACACTTTTAGGCCATTCTGGACGAGTGAATTGTCTTTTATATCCACATGGAGCTGCACCGCGCTATGATCGAGTACATCTTGTTTCTGGCTCTGTCGATTTTGCTGTCTGTTTATGGGATCTTTATGCTGGTACACTAATTCATAGGTTTTGTGTCCATGCTGGTGAAATTACGCAATTAATGGTGCCACCTGATAATTGCAGTGTATGTACAACATCACATTCTAGCAATTATAATCTAAGTATCATGTGTACAAAATATCTTGCTTGATATCTTTAAAGTTTTTGTGCTTTTGGTACAAAAACATGCCAGAGAAGAATTTTAACGTTTCAATACTTTTTAGAATACATTTACACTTAAATGATACCGTCACATAGTAAACTGAAGCGTACTGTGTACAGTAGGATGGCTCTTATTTACTCTTGAATAAAATTTTTTTCCAAAATTTTTTTACGGCAACCCCCCGGATTGTTGCAATTAATAAACCTGTACAAAGTTTGAGCCCGATCGGATAACGGAAAAAGGTGCCCTAGGGCCCTTGAACATTAAAATAATGAATAAAATGTTCATAAAATCGTTTTGCTCCAATACCTTCTAAATTATTGACTATATCGAAAGGTATTGTTAGACAAAAGCTATAGATCTGAAAAGTCTGCGTCTTTTGTGTTCCATTACTATTTTTCGTAAAACAAACGGTTTTCGAAAAAATTGAGAAAAATGTCAGAATAAGGTCTACAAAATTTTTCTGAAATTTCAGAACCTTCAGAATCTTTTATCAATATACATTAACGAAAAATTTGTATCTTCTTTTTTAACTCGTAAACTTTTTTTTAATTGCATACCATTTTGTAGAAAATTGCGTATATATTTCCTTCATTAAAGTCAAAAAAATTTTCCGATTCCACTGCATCAAGGGTAAAAGTCTTATAAAGAGATTTACGCTTTCATAGTTCGAATTCGTAGAATGTTGTCCGGGCGAAGCAAGCAATACGTCGCGCCTCGCCCGGCCGATTTAGAGACAACATCGCAGTGGATCGCTTGTATAATTTATTTAACGGTCTATTTTAAAGGACTTTAGGACATGAAGGGCACATTAAGTTGCGAAAATGAGGGATGGATGAGGGTTAATCAAATTTTTCGCTTATCACAATATTTATTCACTTGTACTGACAAGAGTCTTTCTCTCTGACATATTTTTAAAATATCGGAAATATAAGAAACATTTAAAATTCGCGAACTACAGTGTTTACTTTATACGCGTCCCAAATGCCTAGCCGATAAAAGTCCCAGAACTATCTCCACTGCTGTGGGGTATACCCTGTGAGGGGCCTCTACAGTTTCGCTGTCCATTTCTAAGTTCAGCGTGGATCAAAGAATCCACGCCGAAAAATCCTCCTGACCGATATATGTCCCTTGCTAAACCCGTGTCCTAGACATAAATCGAGTAAACACTGTAGATGGAACAATCTGTATAATATGTAAATGATTCTCCATTGTGTTATTTTGTTGTTGAAATTATTATTTTATTTTTATTTAATTATAATGTTATTGTTTCCTTGTAGCCTAGAATACAAAAATGCGTTTGCAGTGTTGCATCAGATCACAGTGTGACTTTATTATCATTAGCGGAAAGAAAATGCGTTTGTCTTGCTTCTCGCCATCTATTTCCAGTTGTTACAATAAAGTGGAGACCACTGGATGACTTTATGATAGTGGGATGTTCGGATGGGGCTGTATACGTATGGCAAATGGAGACTGGTCACTTAGATCGTGTGTTACATGGTGTGCATGCGTTTTATATTCAATTTTTCTTGACTCCTATTTAGTTATTATATTGCAAAGTTATAAATAAAACTAATACAGGTATTATTGCTGAAGAAGTACTCTATGCCTGTGACGAAAATACAATGACAGCATCTGGTGGATCAGCTACGGGAGGTGAATTAGGCTTAGCCAATCCTGCTGTGCATTTTTTTAGGTAAATGAAATCTTGCAACATAGATGGTGAGAATCTTGAGTGAATTTTTCGGAGAAGATCCTGGAGAGCAATTTTTTATTACATTTTTGATTCCATTTCTTCAGAGGCTTAAGACACAGAAACCTATCAGCAATAAGGCATGCAACACAAAGGGGGTTGCATCAATTACAACAACTTCATGGCGGACACGGACCAGACCACGGAAGTCAAATAAAAGCGAAAGGCGCACCTTTAATGATTCAAGGCTTCAGGAGTAATCCCAAAGATCCAGAAAGTCATATTTTATTTTTTGACATAGAAGCTTTAATAGGTATTAAATTTTTTTATTTTATTCGTAAACAAGGTATGCGATAGTAAATTATTGTTTTTATATAACAGCATTTCCTGTCGTTTTTATATTGTAGTTCAATTACTTAGTGATGAGTACGGAGCAATGTCACCTGGTTCTTTGGAAGCACAGGGTTTAATTTCAGCATCAGAGTATCAGAAGGTTGCAGCCCTTACTCAATCTGCCAGTCCAGATGCTCACAAGAAAATTGCAGGTTACAACTTATTTTATTATCTCTATAATAAATGTGAATATTACTACTAGAAATTACCCAATATGTATATTAATGAAAAACATTTACAATAACATGCCAATTTATAGACTTTTTCGGTCGTGTCAAGGATAAAGCAGGCGACGTTGAACGAATTTTAAAGGAAAAGGATCGTCACGGTATCGTGCTCTGTTATTGTTTCATTTTATGAATCGTTGTTTGTATACATATTTTTGTATAGTGGAAACATTGCAAAAAGTTGAAAATTAGTGTGAGGTTATACAGAAATTTCTTACGTAATTGCATGTGCTTAAATGTAGGTAGGTTTATATAAGGTACAATATATTCAAAATATAGTTTGAACTTTGAAACAATTTTGTTTGTTAGATAATGTTAGACGTTTGTCCAAGTAGAACTCATGAATTTTGTTGCAATCAGATGTTCAATCCATGTATCATAACTATGAACGATTACAATTCACTATATTTTTGTTATTTACTTGATAAATATGTTTTAGTGAAAGTTTATATAGAGCCTTGTACTCTTGATTCGTTTTAAATTAATAGTACTCTTTTATATTGATTCGTTGATTCATTGATTTTGCATAATATTGGGATGTTGCCATTGTTAATCCATACTTCAGTTGTAGTTTGTTAATTAAAAGACTTGTGTTCAGAACATTTTTTGATTATTATAGTATCTAAAGCCAATTTCTTTCTATAGGTATATTGGCTAAAATGAAGGAGGGTGCAGAGAACGTACACACTAAAATTCAGGCCAAGGTGGAAAGCGTTGGCCTCAAGCCGTCGACTCTCGACGGCAAAGGTTAGCCATGATTTAAGGAAAATGATGAAATCATTGTAGTTTCTGCTGTTAAAATTATTTCGCATGGGTTCTTTTCGTTCGTTTAGATTCGAAATTACGTTCTTTAATATCTGCTTATTTTTTTTTTTAAATTCGTGTTTATTCCTTAATTTGATGTTTACAATATAAATTATTAAGTATGTACACTAACTTTTGTTTCAATGCACTTACACGTTAGTTTAATGCTTTAGCATTTATTTATTTGACACAAATTGCACATTTATGATTATATCATGTTTGAGTAAAGAAAGAATATTACATAATATTTTCATAGAGTGAGTTGTAAACGTTTCATGTACATATAGGACACTAGTTATGTTTTCAGAAAGACATGTATCTCTAAATTATTTATGTATGTATACTACATATATATTATTCTATACGTATATGGTAATTATTTACAATAAGGGTGATCTCTCCGATTTCAATGACCTTGAAATATGTTGTGAAAGTCATCATTCTGAAGAACTTTAACTGAACAGCTTTAGTTAATGAGATGTTTATAAAAACAAGTTTGACATTTTGTTCGGTCGCATCGATTGTTGGAGATGATTTGGGTTAAATTTAAATTAAATTGAAATCAATTTTGAGTTGTATTGGTCTAAATTTACTTGTACATTATATGGCTTAACTTTACTTCAGGAAACTAGAAATGTTTAACTTTCTTTATGTAATCGTGTAGATTTTGGCGTGAATATCGAAAATCCAAGTTTTAATCCTAGAAGATCGCTAGTTCAAAAGTTATAGGTGTGTAAAGATGTGCGATTTTTAGCATTTTAGACAGGTAACACGCTACCATGTTGGTATGTAGTGACCGTCGCGCATAGCTTAACGAGCGGAGCCGCTAGATACCGTGTACAAGTTGATGGATTTTATAGTGTAAGATCCATCTGTTTCATCAGCTACTATTGCGGCGAGGTTCCACTATTAGTATATCCACTCTTTCGGATAAGCCGAAATTAGGGGAACTTTCGGTATCTGGAAATCCGATTATAGTTCCGGCATAAAATATTGTGTTAGTTCGTGTTAGGCTTTATTGGGAGAAATAAATCCAAAAACTTTCCTCCTGTTTCTGGCGTCAGAATTCATATCAATAATATAGAGCAAAAAATGTGACAAGTTTAGTCGCAGACTTAAAACTTCGGATCAAGACCAAGACGGACCTTAAATCTGTGTCTGAAGGTTGTGAGCGGAAATTGTACAGCCGTTACTGGCCTGCTGACTCTGCAAAAGTCACATGACTACCGCTGACTCTTGAGAGATGGGCGACACATTTTTACATATACATAACTTTTGAACCAGTGATCTCCTAGGATTAAAATTTGAATTTTCTCGCCAAAATCTACAGGATTAAATAAAAAAAAATGTTAAAAATTTCTGGCTTCTGGTAACGGGGAATATTAGCTCATGTTTTTCGCAAAATACGCTTTATGTTTTGCGTATGGATACCTATTTCACGTTTCAGTTTGTAAACACGAAATCTAACCTAGATTTAACCAGGATCTAACCAAAATTCGATTTTGATGAGTTTCAAATATGTTATTTGGGGTTTGATTCTGAACAACTTTTCCGAGATATTTTTAAAAAACTGTTTGGTTTGGGTTAGGTTGGGGTTATGGACTGCGCGCCGGAAAAGTCATGGGTCGATGAGAGGTCAGAAGTTACCTTGGTAATACGCCGTCCTTACTTAGGGTAGTAAAGTTCCTATAGATGCTGTTGCGTCTTGAAGTTGGAATTGTCTGGCTGTCCAGAGGCCTTAAGAAACATAAATGTAAATGTAGGTCTGGGTTAGGTTTGAGTTAGATTTCTTTTGGTGGAGGTGCACCAAACAAATTCAGTCATTAGGAAAAGGCAGAGTTTGCTGTAGTCATCCTAACAGTGTTTTGCCAATATCTAAAAAACTAAGATCGAGCGGCGGTAACATGTGTAGGGAAAAATGGCTCAGAATGACGACCTTGACAACATCACAGTAAGCAATTTGCTACGAATTTGCCATCAAAATTTGTCCACTTTCGATCCATCTGTTTCCGGATTAGGCTCGGTATTTGAGTGCAAAATTTGTAGTCAAAATTCCATGCCAAATCAAGATCAAATCGAGGCCCAACCTTGGCTTCGTTGTAGATGGCAGATCAGTCACACTAACAAGGAGACATCGTGACCTTTGGGATATCGATGATGTTGTAACTTTGCACGTTTATAGATCTCGATCTCCTGTTTACGAATATACGGGGTGATCCTTTTGAGTAAGGCCACCTAAATGTCTCTTCAAGTTATTGCGATGCAAAAAATATTTGTTACTTAATGTATGGCATCAATGGACCAAATATGTGGCAAGAATATTTTTTTCCGAAGGTTATTTTTTTCGGAGTTAACAAGAGTTATCATCGGTGCTTTTTGATTCATAACTACATTTTTTTGTATTGCATCGTGTAACCATTCGAAAGATACATCCAGATATGTATAAACACATGACCTTGAAACGACCTTAATCTTCGAAAATTAAAGTTTGATCTGGAACTGATGTCGAATATCTTCGACCACGACTCTTGAACCTATGAATGTGAAGAAAATATTTTTTATCATACTTAAAGTAGCGACCAACAGATGTGTGTGTTAACTGTTAAAACAACACTCACTTTCTCTTATCATCAGAGATGTTCAAAATGGTGTCCTTCTACGGTGATACATTTCCTGAAACGTAGAATGACCAATTGTACAGATCTTTCAATTGTTTCGGAATTAATATCAGTACAAGCTCTAACTATTCGGTTCTTCAGGTCTTCTGGTGTAGCTGATAGTTCATTATAAACTGTTTGTTTCAATTTTCCCCACAATATAAAGTCCAGTTGGTGTGAGGTCTGGTGAACGCGGTGGCCATCCTACAACTGCAGTACGACTAATCCATAGAGTTGAAAATTTTACGTCCAAAATTTGTTTGACAAGGGGTGCAGAATGAGCCGGACAACCGTTATGCTGATACTGCATTCTTAAGTGTATATCTAGTGGTACATCATGTACAAGCATTTGTAGCTCATTTTGCAAGAATGTTGCATACTTTTCTCCATTTAAAGTACTGTTTATGAAACAGGGACCAATTATTTGATTATTTAAAGTGCCACACCAGACGTTTACATTCAAAGGTCTTTGTTTGTCCATTCATATTAGCCAGTGTGGATTGTCAATTGACCAATAATGCATGTTTTTTATATTTGAAAGACGCTTTATCAGTAAATAGTAATCTTTTAAAAAATTATCCGTCATTTTCGTATCGTAAATCCCACTGAGAAAAGTTCATACGACTTACAAAATCTGTTTCACGAAGGTCCTAATGTAACGATAAATGATAGGGTTGAAATTTTTCTTCTTGAAGTTTCCGTATTACAATAAGAACCGGTTTTATGTAGTTTATTTAAACAATAAAAATAATGCAATTTTATGTGTAAAATCTAATTAACTGAAATTAATAATATACATATAAATCGAGATAAATGATTCTGAATTAAATTACATATAATAACATTTCAAAATAAAAATTGAAGAAACCTTGACACGATACCACCACGCTACGCCGATTCTTGTTGTAATCTGGAGAGAATATTGTATTTCACTGGAGCAAAGAAACTTTAATCGTCAATATCTCGCAAACTATTCAGTGTCTGCTCCTATAACGGTATATACTCGTAAACAGTAAAACGAAATCTATAAGTGTGCGAACTTTCAACACCATCGGTATCCCGAAAGCCGCGATGTTTTTTTGTAAGAGCGAACTTAACATTGCCCTAAGAGTAAACCATGCTGTATGAAGGAAACCGGAATTAAATGATTAAAAATACATCAAACTTAAAATTATATAAATTAGAAGTTTAAATAAAATTCTTTTTCCCCTCCTACAGTAAGGTTTACTCCAATTTTGCCCGATATGTACTAGTAGAGCAAGAACTTAGTGTGACCGACCTGGTCTTTATTATGAAGCCAAGGTTTGGCTTCCATTTGGCATCGAATTTTTCCTGCAACATTTTCACTGAAATTCCGATTCATTTGTTTCCGAATTTGGCTCGGAATTTCTCGACAAGTTTTGGTGCCAAATTCATGCAAAATAGGGACCAAATTTTGCTCCAAGAAGGGTATGGCACCAAATGGGCAATTCTTTTGCTCGCAAAGTGTAATACAAACATTGCGCAAAATTTGCTCGAAACAGCATTTGACTAACTGGGATATTCCAAGATCATTAAAATTGGAGAAGTCGCCCCTATTGTAATTGATTACCTTATACATATATTTATATAAACACATAAAAAATAATAATTTATGTATACATACACAGGTTCACGAAAGTATTCAAACACCCTTTAAAACAGTACAACTTTTTTTAAATTGGATCAAACGACCTGCCTTTTTTGGGCAATTAGAAGAATTGGTTTTCCAAATGATTTGCAAAAAAGATTTTGAAAAAATTGCAATTGGTAAGAATTACATGAGAAAATGAAAGTGGCACTTTCCAAAACTTTTTTATTTGAGCCTGTAATGAAAATTTTAAATATGCGTTTTGTAGATGTATGTTAGTTATACACATGCTGAAAATTCTATCGAAATCGATTAATATACACACGGGCAACTAGTAGTTAAAAGTGGTGAAAATCGGAGTTTTTCACTTTTGGTAATTTTCTGCTTAAAATCCACAGATTCTATCATCTTCCGATGCGTGCTGTTTTTATTTACGTCAACCGATTTCGATGAAATTTTTAACATGTGTATAACTAACATAGATCTACAAAACGCATATTTAAAATTTTCATTACAGGCTCAAATAAAAAAGTTTTGGAAACTGCCTTTTTTATTTGCTCTTCTTCTAATTCTAATTCTTGTAATTGTTAAAAAAAAGTCAGATCGTTTGTTCCGATTTTTAAAAAGTTTTAAAATCGGTTTATGGGGCGTTTTAAAGGGCGTTTGAATACTTTTGTGGACTAGTGTACATACAAATATGTTACGAGAAAAAGAAAACACCTGCATATCCCTATTAAAATCGGGAATCATGAAAAATATTCAAAGTAAAAACTGTACAGTTCGAAGGAACTAACAAAATATAAACTCATTTTTTGTTTGACATTATTTTTAAGACTTTTTAAAAGGCGTTGATATATGTTTTAAATACTTTTAACGTTATAATATTGTAGTTGATGTCAAGGTAAGCATAGTACAGTTGAATCATACATTCGAAGTCAGTATAAACCGGGTCATTAAACTCGTTTTGATGTTAATTACTTAATACCTGTTAATATGTTCGTTTTCAAATAACCGTAAAAGTAATGCCAAACAATGATTCGTTTCTACCCAGTCAGCCAAACCTGCTTAGACTGTATTTTGATCAATGTTTGTCATCGTACTTTGCGAGCAAAAGGCAGTCATTTTGATGCCAACACCATGCTTGGAACAGAATTTGGTCCCTATTGGCTATGAATTTGCCGACCAAAATTTGTCGACAAATTCAGAACCTAATGCGAAAACAGATGTCTCGGTATTTGAGTGCAAAATATGCAGGCGAAATTCCGTTCCAAATCGAGGCCAAACCTTGCCGTCGTGAAGAGGGTATGTCGGTCGTACTAAGAGCGGACCTAATCTTGCTCTAATTGTAAGAGTAAAGATCGGGAAAAATCGGAATATACTTTGCTATAGGAGGGAAACCGGAATTTTATTTAAATTTCGAATTTATTCAATGTTAAGTTTTATGTATTATATAATTTAAATATTTATTTATAAATCTTAAAACAATGACAATAACGATTTTGACCGATAGTGTGAATTCTCGTCACGAGTCAGTCCCGCCGTTCTTTTTACTGACTCTTATACGAAATCAAAGGTTCTTGCCGAGCGTCGCATTTGAAATACATAGTGCACGCTGGAAACCTAAGAGTCATATCCGACCACAAAGCGCTAGTGACAAGAAGGCAGAGAAAATGTCCATCTCCGATACAATGTTGCACGGAGAAACGGACAGCGAGGCTTGAGAGCCGTCGCCGCCGAGGAATGTGCCACACATTGTCGGCTATATCGGTGTGAGACCAGAAGACAACTACTAATCCAATTACAAAACTTCTTCATTTTTCGTTATTTTTAAATGAAATTTTCACCAACATATTTGTGGCATTTTTCTGATTAAAATGGAACCAAATGTGATATAATTCCGATGATATTTACTTGTGTAATGAGCGATGAAAGTTTGGAACGCAGAGAAGCACAACGTATGGGAAAGAAAGAGACGCGAAGAGTCGCGGCCGCCGGCACAGATCAAAGCTCCCGTGAGCTGCGGGCCTTTAAATAAAAACTTTAACTTCTTTGTTATTGATAATTCTTCTGATTAAAAAGATACCAAACGCGATATAATTCGGATCACATTTACACTAATTTTCCGTTAATGTAATTGTTATGGGAAGACTTCCATCGTTCAGTACACATGTAAATATCATCGGAATTACATAGAGTGCGTGCCGCGAGCTCTTTCCACTTGAATATCTTGGTTATTTCAAACAATACGAGAAAATGTTACGTGCAGAAATTGTAGGATTTAAGAAACTACATAATAGGGTATAAATAATATTCTTGCAAGTGGAGGCGTAGAGAAGATATCAATCAATATGAAATAATAGAAATAAATCAATCCACTTTTTTTCTCTTCTCTGGGCGTGTTAATTTATATAGCACGCATTATTGGTCAATACGAAATCCTCACTGGCTACGAGAAATTGATCATCAAAGACATCCATTAATGATGATCCAATTGATCATCCATTAATATGTGGTGTGGAATTATAGGGCAAAATATAATTGGGCCTTGTTTCATTGACGACACTTTTACTGGTCAAGAACATGATACCTTCTTGAGAAATACACTGCCAAATTTATTAGAAAACGTGCCATTAAGCGTTCGTCAGAGAATGTGGTATCATCACGATGCATGTCCAACACACCTACACTCGCAGTGTGAGAAGTACACTTTAATGAAATATTCCCAAATCGATGGATAGGACGTGCTGGCACTGTTTGCTGGCCAACACGAAGTTCAGATTTAACACCCCTAGATCTTTTCTTGTGGGGAACATTGAAAAATATTGTGTATCGAAAAATATTATTAGAATTATCGCAGCGTATGCTACAATTAACGTTCCAAAAATAAATAGTTAATAGCTAATAAATAGTTGTGTAAGAGACGCAACAGTTCAAAGACTACAACGTTGCATCGCTGCAGATGGCCGACATTTCGAATATTCTTTATGAAAACAGTCAAATATCTCAGCAACGGTAAGTTTTAGGACAAATACACTTTAGTACTGTTATACTCAGAATACGCCAATCTATCAAAATCGAGCATAAAAAATTGGACACTCTATTAAAAAAAAACAGAAGTGACCTCTATATCTTCTCTACACCTCCACTTGCAAGAATATTATTTATACCATGTTATGTAGTTTCTTAAACCCTACAACTTCTGCACGTAACATTTTCTCGTATTGTTTGAAATAACCAAAATATTCAAGTGGAAAGAGCTCGCGGGACACACTCTATGTAATTCCGATGATATTTACGTGTGTACTGAACGATGGAAGTCTTCCCATAACAATTACATTAACGGAAAATTAGTGTAAATGTGATCCGAATTATATCGCATTTGGTATCTTTTTAATCAGAAAAATAATCAATAACAAAGAAGTTAAATTTTTTATTTAAAGGCCTGCGTTCACGAAGGGCTTTGATCTGTGCCGGTGGCTACGTCTTTTTCTTCCCATACGTTGCCCTTCTCTGCGTTCCAAACTTTCATCGCTCATTACATAAGTAAATATCATTCGGAATTATATCATATTTGGTTTCATTTTAATCAAAAAGTTTCATTAAAAAATAACGAAAAATAAAGAAGTTTTGTAAGTGGATTAGTAGTGGTCTTCTGGTCTCACACCGACATAGCCGACAATGTCGTGGCGGCGACTGCTCTCGAGCTTCGGTCACTCACCGCGGTGGTGTGGGTTGTTCTACTGACTCCAAATTGTAAGTTGGCACTGACTTGTAATGAGAATTTACTGTATTTACTCATAAAACAAGGATCCTGTTTTATGTCCGCTCTTAGTGTGACCGACTTGCCCTCTTCAGGAAGGCAAGGTTTGGCCACAATTTTTCTCGAATCGATTTCGATTTATCGTCGAAATTCCGAGCAATAGCAATTTGAACAAATTTTTTTACACATTTCTTAGTATACTAATCCTTCTAACACATACAAGAAAACGAACGAACGTTCGTCGTTTGATTGAATTTTAAAAAGTTATTAGTTTTTAAAGGATGTTTACTTAATTTTGTTCCCGACTGTATTACTGCAATCAGTCTCATAATTAATGGCACAAATTTTAAATCAGAATAACTTGTTTATAAATGGACTAAACGACTTCAGTTTTTCTGCCAAGCTAGATGGAGTAATTTAATAGACAATGTGTAATGAAAATTTTGGAAAAATGTTCAGTCTGAATTATGAAAAAAACAGTAGAAGTTGATTTTTACAACTTTTTATTTGAGCTTGTAAGGAGAATTTAAAGAATGGGTTTCGTAGATTCATATAAGTTATGTACATGCTGAAAATTTCATCGACATTGGTCAGTTGGTTTACGAGTTATAAACGATTAAAATGTTGAAAATCGTCGAATAATAGGATAAAACTTTAAACATTTAGAACTCATAATCCATTTACTCAATTTGCATGTGCATAATTTATATCAATCTACAAATTACAATTTTTAAATTTTCGTTACAAGCTCAAATAAAAAAGTTATAAAAGGGAACTTTCTTAATTTTTTTTCTTATTCAGAATAAACACACTAATATGTTAGAAACTACGTGTTTTTGGTTCCAAGGTTCTGAGGTAAGTGCCGTGGGGTTCATCACAGTCTTACCAAAAGGCATAATTTTCCCCACTCCGTGGCCAGATTCTTCAGGACAAAGAATCCCTTGTCTTTGGCAATACGACGTCGGGTCACTTGCCTTTTCTAAACATTCTCACCTTCAATAAACAGTCAATGCTTAGACAATCGATAGCTGTGAGACCCAAATCGGTCATCAGCTATCGCGTCGCCTACTGCCAGGACTGTTTAGCTTCACGGGCCACAGACATTATAAAGACCTGCCATAAATCTGTCAAGGAATAAACATCCCTTCGATCATTCCCACCAAATCCTCTCGTTAAAAATGCATTGACGCTAATCATATATCATTTATAAAAAAGGTGTACTAATTTGAAGTGTATGCCATTAATTATCAGAGTAACTGTATGTATATTACATAAAGTCAGATATACATACAGAGTGTTGGTTTTTAGACATATAGATATTTTATATATGTATAGGGTGAGTCACCTTTTCCGATATTTCCAAGTCATCATCGTTTTTTCAAACGACCTTCGAAAGAGTTATTCTTCAAAAAGCATAACTTAACGTACGAAGACCATGTCCATGCCTACCATACTCTATTAGGATTTCATCGATTTAAATACGGAAACATTGTCAAAAGCCATCTCTTCTTTACAAATTGCCGTATCGTGCAGCACTTTGTGTCATATTATATCAGTATTATTTCAGTCTCAGTTTTGAAATGCCATATTCGATCGGTGAAAAATGTGATATTGTAATCGTCTACTACAAATATAGACAAAACACAGTACAAGCTCAATTATACCATGCAAGAACATATACTGATCAGAGACATCCTGGCTTTCCAACTATCAGGAGCGTCTTCAAGCTCTTTCGAGAAACTGGAAGTGTAGAGAAGAAAGAACGTGTACGAAATGAACCAAAAACAAATGTAAATAATGAAATGAGTATTTTAGGTTCCGTAGTTGATGATCCACACGTTAGTACACTTGAAATCGCCAGACAGTTAAATCTTAGTCAGAGAAGCGTGTTAAGAATTATACATCGGCAGTTTGTAAATAAAAGATGCTTTTCGATAATGTTTCAGTATTTATATCAACGAAACCCTAGTAGACTACCGTAAGCATGAACTTGAACTTTGTACGTTAAGCTATGCTTTTTGAAGAATAACTCTTTCGGAAGTCATTTGAAGGTCAATATATTATACATGGCTGAATTTATCTTTTCATTAGCCATAATGCTACATTAATCAAAATAAGTCGTTCCATTTAAAAAAAAATATCGGAAAATATGACCTGGAGAAAAAAACTTCCCTGTTACAATAATTGCCCCGCTGAACCAAACATTTTCTTCCTGAAACATTTTTTCGTATTACTAAAAACAACGGAGATATTTTCGGTGAAAGTCTTAGGTACCTCACCCTGTGTAATGACTGCTCAAGCTTAATATTTATAATATACATGTCTCATATATTTCAGGTTTTCGTTTTATATTAATACTTTAATTTTTACATTTCATGCTGCTTTAAAACTTTCCAATATTTAAAATTAAAACGAATTAATTTCTTCTTTGTGAAGTAGTTTTTTACAAGTTTATTTGAGAAGGCCTTTAGAATAGAGTATATGGAAAGCTTTAACATTTAAACTCCTATTACACATCATTTTGTTAATGCACACCTCACAGGTTGCAAACTTATCCATTTATACGTGTCTAACGTTCGAAATTTTTACAGGCGAAAACTGGAATAGTAGCGATGTTGCGAAAAACAATTTAAAACGAAACGGAGCTTTTAATGAACCAAACGCAACTATGGAAGTTGCTCAGCTCATACTAAGCCTATTACATTCGTGGGGTCTAGATCCAGATTTGGATCGTGTCTGCGAAGGGAAACTAGGTTTACTAAGACCCATGGTTTCCGTTTCATTTGGAGTATTGTCTAAAGGAGGTAGGAAGTTTAGAATTTTATAGGCGTATCTTTATACGTATAATTCTTTATTCATTATTGTTTATTGTAGGCTACATGTCACTGCTGCTACCAACTTGGCAGACACAATTGGAACCAGTTGGTGAACCCACAACTCAATTAGAACAACGTTTACCAGTTGAATTAGTTAGACAGGAGAGGCTTACCAGAGCATTCACGGCAAGAGCACATTGGGAGCTATCTACCACATTAACTAGTAATCACTTGTTGGCATTAGTTGCTTTGGCAAATACTTTAATGTCAATGAACAATGCAACTTTTGTACCTGAACAAGAAAGGAATCGAAAAATGCATAGGTTAGCGCTGTTTTTTTTTAAAATAAAAGAATTGAAATGTAGAATAGATTTAATTTTTATGTTTTACATAGGCCTGGTAATAGATCAGCAGTAAGTTGGAATAAAGCAGAAGAAGAAAATGAGGAAATTTATACAGCACAGCAGGCACAGATTAAACAAGGTTGGTCCCTGTTAGCGACGCTACATTGTGTGCTCTTGCCTGACAAAGTAACTGCACAAGGCGGTGCAAAGACGTTTAAACGACCTCAAGTCGAAATGATGGCTAGGAGATGGCAACATCAGTGTCTTGAGGTTAGTTATTAGTAAAATGCTTCCAAATAGCACAGAGACATCTTATGTACGTCCGTACTGGACTTTCTGTATGTACCGGGACATCCCAATAAGGTCCATATGTTCCCTATATGTTTTCGTTATGTTCTGTAAATGTCGTAGGAAGGTCCCATGTAATGTAGAACGTTCTAGGAATGTCCGAAATAGACATAGGACGTTCGGAAATAAACTGTACATGAAACAGAAATCCGATCTGTGCTATCTGGGATCTAATGAATGAACTCAGACCAGATGGTAATATTTCAGATTCGTGAAGCTGCTCAAGCTTTATTGCTCGCTGAATTAACTAGAATGGGTCCAAAAGGAAGAAAGACACTTGTAGACAGTTGGTCGCAGTATTTACCAATGTATAGTACTCAAGAGCCCATTGCACTACAAATTCAGAACCAAAGTCCTCCAGCATCTGGTAGTCCACTACCTCCAGCAGAATCGCATCAAGAAGAAGAAGACGAAGAAGAGGAATTAACTGAAGGTATTTAATATATTAAATTATACTTATTCGATTTCAATCTAGAATAATAGATATGCAAACTGTACATACTCATATCAGCAAAAATAAATACAGCTAGGAAACCGTCAAGCGTAGCAGAACTTAAACGGAAGCAGACGACAGCGGTTGTATTATTAGGTGTAATTGGAGCTGAATTTGGTCAGGATGTTGCCACAATGAATCATAGAAAAGATAATGATCAAAGGCGAAAGAGCTCAATTGTAGAAGGTTTTGGAATAGGAAATAATGATCTTGCTAGGCATACCAGTATGGCACTTACGCATCTATTACATGCACCTCACTCGCCAAAATTACCCTTACATACTGCTTTAAGAAGAGCAGCAATTGATCTCATTGGTAGAGGTTTTACCGTTTGGGAACCGTACCTTGACGTATCAAAGGTGTAAACGATCATTTATTAATACTATTCAATAGTATATAGGCAAAATGCAGTTATTAATTTCACTCTCCGATAATACAGGTATTGTTGGGCCTTCTGGAAATGTGTTGCGATGCAGATAAACTAGTACCGAGCATGACTTATGGTCTTCCGCTTACACCACAGGCAGATACATGTCGTACAGCACGTCACGCTTTAACTCTAATAGCTACTGCCAGACCTGCTGCTTTTATTACTACAATGGCACGAGAGGTAGCCAGATACAACACATTGCAACAAAATGCGCAAACATTAAATGTAAATATGGGTGCAAGCGTTCTAGCTAAGGCAAAACCAGAAATACTCAGAATTGTTGAACAGTTAATCGACAAAATGCAAAGTGAAATGAACGACCTTTTAGTGGAGGTAGGAATAGTATTGCATTAAAGTTAGAAAATTTGAAACTTCGCATATGATTGAAATATAATACAATCAATGTTCACAGGTCATGGATATTATTTTACATTGTTTGGACCCAGGTCATCTGAAAACCAAATCATTAAACGATGTATTTCCAGCAGTGTGTAGATTTAATCAAGTAAGTTCATCAAAATGACATTCATACCAAAATTACTTCTCTACTTTTGATCTTAAATATTAGTATTTGAAATGTAGAGCTATTATAATATCTATAGAGGGTGTTCGACTGCAGGTGGGAGAAAATGTAAGGTGTGGTTCCCCATGATAATATAAGATAAAAATGAAGATTAAAAAATGCGGCAACGTGACCAATAGAGGTATAAGTTTCGTATGTCATAGAGGCACGACAGTCACGTATCATGTAACAGATACATTCTTACCTTGGTTCTCATTTGGAGCCCCAGCGAGGTGAAAATGCTTTGAGGTTTCACAAATTAACGTGGTCACTATAAAGCTGTTTTCTTATATCCATTAGGTTCATAAATGTTGGATGAAGTCCTCACAAGTTCAAATATTCACAAAAATCCACATATGCAACATGTGTAGGAGGCAGGCGCGAAAAGGAGAGTTCGCGACCACGGAGGACACCAAACAGGCATAAAAACGCCCAAACGAGGTTGTCGAACTCTCCTGCGCCCGAAAGACGGTCTCGTGCATGTGTGTGCGCGTCTCCGTGAGCGTCGACGGTGTTGTGACTGCGCCGTAACACAACAAGCGGTAGCGATCGCGAGAAGGACTGGCGGGCGTTAGGCAGTTTACCCTAACGTCCAAACCGAATAGGAAAATCGAGAACGTTCGATGAAGGCGCGGATAAAAAGACGCGTCCGCGCCGCAGCCGAGGATTCGCGAAAGAACGATCATACGGCGAAGTATTAATGTAAAGTCTTTAAGGTCCAGCTTTGCCAGGTGCCCTTGATTCGCCCCAGTGTGCGTGCCGTGTGTGTGTGTGCCTTGGTGTGCCGCACACAACGTTAGATCCTACAAGGTTGCAAGGGTTCGGGAGGCGGGGATTTATGGCTCGATAATGCAAAGATGAGGCTTATCAGTGGTCAAAAGCGTTAGATAAAGGATAAATCTAGAGCGCTCGCTGTCAGACAGGTCCTACTTTTGCGTTGTCGAGCAACATTTTACATTATTCGGTCGCATGATGCCTGTCAGAGAGGCGATGTGAGCACGCGTGGCCGACAACGTAAATATATACGACCGAATAATGCAAAATGTTGCTCGACAACGCAAAAGTAGGACCTACCTGGTAGCGAGCGCTCTAGATTTATCCTTTATCTAGCGCTTTTGACCACTGATAAGCCCCATATTTGCATTATCGAGCCATAAATCCCCGCCTCCCGAACCCTTGTAAACTTGTACGATCTAGCATTGTGTGCGGCACACCAAGGCACACGCACACGGCACGCACACTGGAGCGGATCAAGGCCACCTGGCAAAGCTGGACCTTAAGTGTACCTACGTAAATAACACCTTAGTGTAACGTTTTAAGACAATGTGTTTGTACAACATATATATGCAACATTGATTCAAGACAGCTGATACGGTCAATGCCTGATTGATAAAAAAAAAAAAAAAAATGCCGACGTACGGCAAACTTCCGCCCAATCATTGTGTGTTGCTATACCAATACATACATTGTGTGTTTCATTTTAACAAATTCTTAACTTCTTTCTCATTCTGGTTGTCACCGCTAAATATTTTACGTGTTTCATAGAGTGAATAAAATTTGTTTGTTACATATTATTTTTGTTTCATTTTAATTATCAATTGTTTTAGTAGTTTCAGCTAAAAGTAACATTTCTTCTCATTTTGTTGACAATTTATTTTCTGTGTCCGAAAGTCTTTACGGGCATCAAACGCGAATTACTTGTGCGGGATCCGTGCATGATCCCGGTACGCGTATTGCATATTTGGATTTTTGTGAATATTTGAATTTGTGAGGATTTCATTCAACATTTATGAACCCAATAGATATAAGGAAACAGCTTTATAGTGATCACGAATAAGTTACTTCTGTGAGCCTGATTGTATAGTGAAAGAACATTGACCACTTCTGCTCTATAATTTCATAGGGTGGATAATAGAAATGAGTAGGCAGGTTAAATGTCGTCTAACGGTTAATTTGTGAATCTTCAAAGCCTTTTCACCTTGCTGGGGCCCCAAATGAGAACAAAGGTAAGAATGTATCTGTCACTTGATAACATAACTGTCGCGCGCCTCTATGACGTATGCAATGTATACCTCTGTTGGTCGTGTTGCTGCATTTTAATAACTAAAAAATGGAGCCAAAATCACAATTTTTTTATTTTTCATTTTTGTCTTACATTGTCACGGAGAACCATCCCTTAAATTTTCTCCCACTGACATTTGAACACCCCATATAACTAACGATAAAACTTCGTCATCAACTTTTTAGGAAATAATTACATTCAATAAACGCAAAACATTTTTAATATATCCTTGCTGGATTCACTGAACATATGTCAAAGTTACATTTTACATTTCCTTTTATACCCTGTATATGTTGATTTTCGACCAAAAGTCATTGAATATTTTCTTTAGGTGAGTCATTGTCCAGCAACCCGTAGAATAGCAGTAGGTAGTCGAAATGGTCAACTCGCCCTATACGAATTACGAGGAAATGTTAAATGCCAGACAGTACCTGCGCATTCTGCATCTGTAACCGCACTAGCATTTTCACCTGAGGGAAAGTTCCTAGTTAGTTACTCTTGTACGGAGAATAAGTTATGTTTTTGGCAGGTAAGAATTACTTTTGTTTAAAATGATATTTTAAGAAAGTTAAATAATTATAATACAACACAGTATTGTATTTTCACTGAAAATATTTAACATTTTCCAGCAAACCAGTAGTGGTATGTTTGGTCTAGGAAATTCGCAAACGCGTTGCGTTAAGTCATACAGTACAGCGCCGATTAATGATGTAGCACGTTTAAATCCTATGCGATTAGCTCGCCTAATATGGATAAATAACCGTACGGTTACGTTAATGCTTGCTGACGGATCTGAAACACGGTTCAATGTATAAACTGTATATGATCCTTCAATATTCCTGTACTGACGAAACAGAAAAGAACAAACAGTACAGAAAATAGGATCAGTCTACAAGCAGAAACGTGGAATAATTGTAGGCAAAATAAGATCTAAAAGTGCCGTCGTGAATATTGGTGCGTTTGTTGGTACTTAATAGTGCTAGTGGTAACTAATCAGCAACGAGTTTTATCGTTCCACGATGCAAGATATTGCATAACAATTGTCATCAGGCATGGTATGGAAATTTGTTCCTTTTAAGTTTATTACTTTCTTCCAATTATATAGACCGGTTCATCAGATATTATCACCTTGATTTATGTCATTATTATTATTTTTAGTGAGAAATGTTTGGATGGAGATTAAATGGATTCAGGAGATGTGTATACTGGTGTTACTTTTGTAGGGTGACGTGTGTAGGACTTATAAAGGTCAACTTTGACTTTTTAAAAGGAACCGTATATTTTTATGCATCAAGCAATGCAATTTTTTACTCCCTATAAAAAATTATTAACCTATGTATGTCGAAAAATGATTTTTTAGGTGTTATTCTAATTTAAATATTCCTAAGAAAATCTCATTCTCTTACAAACTAATGGTAACATTTTTGACATACATAGGTTAACACCTTTCTCTAGAGAATAAAAAACTGCATCGATTGGTGCATAAGAAAATACTTGGAAATTTGATCTTCATAAAACCTTGACGCGTCCGCCTACAAAAATTATCTAATAATACCAGTATGTGTATCCTTTGAAACCATTTAATCTCATCCAAACATTTCTCGCTGCGACTAATAATAATGTCGAAAATCAAGGTGGTAATATCTGGTGAACCATCTTGTATAATTACATAGTTCCATTTCTATGCTACATACGAGCACATTCGATTTTTGCATTGTAGTAAACATCAGAGATAGTTTTGAACGCCGCCACGTTTTAAGCAGACTATTCTTCTAATCTAGTAATTTAATTGCATTATATTATTTGAATGTTAGCTACGCATAATCGCGGATTTCAACTATTTCGTTAGCATCTCGTTAATCTTACATCAAAGGAAAACAAAAAAAACCATATAAAACGCTTTCGTACTGACGAATATATATGATGTATAACTTGTTGAATATTTCTATGTAAAACAATTTATGTGTCGTATTGTACATTGTGCAACATAATATACTATTACGTGTGCTATTTAAGCCACGTTTGCATATTCCTGAAACCTCAGTTTAATGGCTAAGCATAATTGCCGTATAAAACCTCGCGGTATATATATATATATATATACGAAAAAAGAAAAATCAGAAAAAATATAAATTGTTGCCCAAGGACTTGTACATACACAATACTTATACTGGCGAAAAATAGATCAATATAGTAATTCGTATGAACAGTCTTACGTTTATTCCATTTATGTGCAGTGGAACGCTTCAAACGAATTCTTGTTCTTCGTTGGATAATTTTCACCAATACCATCGAGTTGAATACACTCAAATCTTAAATGGAATGTATAGTTATACAGGATTTGATTTTAATGGCCACTCTGTTTGCATGTTTTGGTACTTATAACTGTAACCAAAGCGAGAGTAAAAGTCATTGATTAAGTTTTTGAAAAGCGAAAGTGTTATCTCCAAAATAATTATATCAATTTTCAATATCCTTCGTAGTTACCTACGACTTTTATAAGTATTCCATATGTATACGTTTATGTAATAATATTTATTTCGTCGTTTAAAATTGAAAAAAACGACGGATTGAATTTAATCATGATCAGTGTGATTACTGTTATTTTCTCTTTTTAATTAGGGTATCTCCGTATTTGTAAACGATGAACAATGCGATAGAGCATATAATAGAAGATATTAAGTTTATTTAGCTTAATTTATTTTCGTTATTTTGAGTCTTACAAGTCTAGCAACGTTTTCTGTAAACGCGACGAACGCGTACGTGTTTGCGTATATGTATCAATAACTAGAAAAATTATGACTCTGTTGTCTAGCGTCCTATTGGTGTGGAATGAAGAATGCAATTGTGCATGCAATTCTTATATATTGCAGATTTGTTACGTCTATTGTGGATCGCACAAAATTGCGTGCGAATCTTTCAATGAACGAGACAGATTTAAGTATAATCGGGTTATGTGTGTGAAATTGATAGTAAAATATCCTTAAACATTTGTAACATTTAGTTCATTAATGTGGCTTCAATTTCCAAATAGTACGTAGCAGAGATGAGTAAGAATTTATTCGAACATTAGATGATAAGTCAAAACCATTATATGGAAAATATTATTTGCTTTAACAATTTGATTAAATTCTAATTCGAAGAAGAGTATACAGGGAATCCGCGATATATGTCTCCGAGGTCTGGATGATAAATGTCGCGGATTTATCCCCACTACCGTGGGGTATACCCCGTGAGGGGCTAAGAAGCTGAAGAGACCTCAGTTGCCGAGGAGTGTAACATAATACGGGTCGGATGTATCGGTGTGAGACCAGGAGACCACTACTATTCCAATGACAAAACTTCTTTACTTTTCTTTATTTTTTATACGACTTTCACCAACATATTCGTGGCATTTTTGTAATCAAAATGATACGAAATATATAATTTCGATGATATTTACTTGTGCAATGAACAATGAAAGTTACTTCTCATTACAATTATATTAACGGAAAATTAGCGTAAATATGATCCGAATGATATAGTGTTTGGTATCATTTTAATCAGAAAAATTCTACAAATATGTTGGTCAAACTCTCAAAAAACAGTAGGATCTTGTCGACAGCATTTGCCGCTGTGACTTTGACTAATAAAAGGACTTTAACTAATAGGACGAGTGTACTTACACTCTTTGGCGGCGAGCATTGCCGTCCTTTTCTACGTACGGCGTGGATCAAAGAATAATGACTCCAGGAGAATAAACGACATCAAGACCCATGTTGCTGACATATATCGCGAATTCACTGTACATACTCATGCTAAAGTATTATTTAACTTTTGAAATTACATTAAGCCGTGTAACACTTTTTCATATGCAAGTACTCCAAAGTTGCAAATAGTATATACATTAATCATACAAAAATACATTTTTGTTGCATGTGACTACAAACTTACTTCTCTATTTAATTAGGTACATACTTCAATTGAGTTCATGTACATAACTTTAACTGGTCATCAATTAGTCGAATAAAGTTTTGTTCCCTGTTATGTAGTATAAATAATATTCTTAATATATGAAATGTATAGAAACTCATTATACAAGACTTCTAAAAAAGTGAAATTTGTCTTTACTTGTGAACTTTGTATGTACTTATATATAATACCACAGTTAAATATACACAGCAGCATAATAGGTATGGTATATAATCTCATTAGAAATGTCCTAGAAAAATAAAGTATAACATTAAATGGAAAACTAGAAGCAGACTGTAAAAGAAAAGCTCATCAAATATATGCAATACATTATATAAGCTTGTTTCTATACTGCATGCATTTTCATTTTCATATATTTTTGCACTCTTCAATTTCAAGTGGTATTACTTATAAGTATGTATTAAGTGTGTAAAAATTGTACTTTGAATGTTTAAATACATCGTTATATATATGCAATGTGTGCTGCATATAAAACTAAACAAAGCTAGCAATCCAAATGATATAACATCTTTATGTTGAGAGTACTAAATATAATTCTTTTTATTGGTATATCGGATCCATTTGCCAAAATAGTACACTACAATAATCAATGAAATTAAAAATAATAAGTAAGCATAAGGCTTCTCTTCCTCGAAGTGGGCGAATGGATTGACTTGTGGACAAAGTTAAATAATATTGATGTTGTGAATATTGTGATGAACAACATTAGTATTACAGGCATGTCTATGATTGGTTCCAAAATGAATATGAATACTTCTAAACGCAA
>CM052139.1:15700296-15735544 GCA_028454255.1 Halictus ligatus | reverse complement strand
TTTATATTTATTCACCTCTATTCACTCGTATCCATTACCTTCTGAAAGTGCAGTCGTAGCCTATATCACGATAATGTATAAATTGTTAATAATGATTTTCTATATTGAATCAATACCAGTACTAAAACTAAACTTCTAAATAAGATGGATCTTTCGAAATGTTTTTTTAGAGAGAACGACACATTATTAAATGACTCTTGATTGTGAATTGAGTATCAGATCGACAGTAAGATAAACCATGATAGAGGTTGTTTTAAGAATAAATAATGAGCATTTGAAGATCTGGATAAAAATATTATGATATCTCTATACACACTCAACGTCTTATCGTACTAATTGTCGCATTCCTACAAATTACCTACAACAATTCCGAAAAAACAAACATATTTTCCCTAAAAATCATGATTTTCTCGTTACGTCACTGTTGCTTTGCCTTCGGTATTTTGCATGCTCGAGTTGACATTGCACACGTAGATTAGAAGACGTTGAAATGATCTTTGACTATCAAACTTGAAATCTGAAAGCTGCTTAAATTAAATATACAGTAAATTATTATTACTCGACAGTCGGTACGATTGTGTTCAGTAACAAAATTGGAAATTTGGAAATGTTACATACATAACAGTGTGCATCGTTGGAGTTACTAACGATTGAAAACTCACTAGGCTTCTTCAAAAAGACATTTTTGAGGTTGTGCTATGTAGCCTTCACGATTACCACTATCTTGATCAACAGTTTGGAATATTTCATTGAGCCGAATAGAGAACAATAAAGTACGAAAAAGGTGAGCTCATCAGCTGAAACAGACGGTTGATGTGTCTGTAACCGAACATTGTCTTTGATAAGATATAAATGTAATTAATTACCACGTTAAAGTGTTCGAAACACAGAACGAACAAACCGGCGAGATTAAACTGAACTTCGTGTGCACTTTTCATCAGTATGAATGTAGCGACGTCGTCGTTACCACGCTTCGGGGGATTTGGCATCCCATCTTCATAACAGTAATTGTTAGAATTTTTACCTGGGCCCGGTACATGTCTGCTCGTAATGAGCTCCCCACCCCCCTCCCCGACTCATCTGGCAGCCAGACTTTTCCGGGCCGATATCGTCCCGCCAACGAGTGCCCTTGGTCCGTGACAAGCCCAGCTACCTCAGGTACTTGTACATATCTGATAGCTGACCTCGCACGACCAAGGAACCCTTTCGTTGCACGTTTTCGTGGCTGGCGGGTTTTCCTGCTAGTTTTTCGTCAATCTCTTTTCCGCGGAACACTGTGTCCGGAGAACCTTCCTGAAAAGGTTCAATGACCAAATAAATAGACCTCCGAAGGCGTCGGAGGTGGCATTACTTAGTTTAACGCTAACGATAGCAGTTGTTCGGTCTCCGTCAGTTCTTCTACGATCCATGATCACACTTGTATGTTTTTCTTTACTTTTGTGTAAATATTTCTTGTAAATAGTATCTTCGCAAAATAAACTTCGCATGAACAAACAGAGTGTGGTTAGGTTTTCGTGCTTATCGTATTGTCGCACCGGCCACATCATGAATATCAACAATTTTTGCGACTTCGGTGGTATACGGTACCACAACGAAAATTATACCTGTTTCATTAGACATAGTGATCTCATTATGGTTTTATCGTGCACTTTTACAGCTTAGCACCGCTTAACCATCCAACAGCGAAGCCTGGGTCTGTTTTGACCCAGAATATCAAATCGATATTTAATTACTCAGTTTCTGAAAAAAAGGAAGAAAGATTAACATGTCTACAAGTAGTCCCACCAAAAGCACGTTCCAAAATTTGTAATAGCAGCGAAATATTATTATCCAGAGGGATCAGAGTGGCCAGATTAGGGGATTTGACTCGAATCGTGGGGCCGACGTGGAAGCGTGGGGATGGTCGCCGCCGAAAAGTGGGGGAATAATGTCGTAGAAGGGGAAGGATGGAGTGGGGGACAAGTCTTAATCTGGCGTCTCTGTGCGCAACACCGATAATATTTTTAGAATATCTGTTCAAAGATACTAACGTAACGGCTGGCTGGTGTATTCTCACTGCCGAACCTATGTTCAACGAGGTCGGTCTGGTCGAGTCTGACATCTCTTTGACAGCGGTTTGTATTCGGTGACTGAAGCAGTCAAAACGTATAAATGTTACTAAACTCATTCTAATTCACTTAATCCTTCGCTAATCATTCGAGATATTGAAATATAGTTCCGCGTGTCACTGTTCAGTGGTTCTCAACGTCAGCGATTGTTTCTTATTTACGGCAGAGTAATTATATTGTAGAGTGTGAATGGTCATTGTTGTGTGCGTGCGGTCGGTGTCATTGTCGGTGTTTAGGAGATCTTGAGTGGCTGAAAGAATGTAAGCGAAGAGTGTTTGGAACTGAGCGATTGGAAAAGCGCGTACGTGACTGCGTGAGTTTAAGGAATGGATGCAAGGGTCAAAATACGAGTGAGAAAAGATTCATGCGAAGAAGAGACAGAGCGATCGGGGATGAACGTCAAAAGGGCATGAACGTGGGTGCACGAAACACTTGAAGCTGAACAGCGATATCGTGAGCGTAGAGTCACAGCTCGCGGATCAGAAATTGTAGCGAATTCGTCAATAAATTGTTTTTTATTGTTTACATCCATAACTTGATACTTTAATCTTGTACATTCCACTGCCAAATCTGTACACACGTTATACATAAGAGAATCAACTTAATCGTGATGAATAAAAATATTGTTACTAAATTCTGGCTTCATCAAATAGACCACAAGATTTTTATAACAAATTTTCGGCTTTCGTTTATTCATTTTTTAAAATTTCCAATAAACTTTCACGACGGTCAATTTACTGTTAGCATCGTAGCGGCACGGGAACCGGGACGCAGTGTTGCCAGATCAAGACTTGTTCCTCCACTCTGGTACTAGCAGAGTGAGTGTCACTTTCTCTCCTCAATCCGTGCTCCCTCCCCTCATCTGCCAATATGCTGCAGGGTCGAAGTTCTACGCCAGTGAAGGGCACCTATTCCTGCCGCAGGAAAAGCGCTTTCCCCTCTTCTCTTTCATGCAGCGCACATCTTCGCTGCGCAGCGGTACCTCCGTCTCTCCCTTCGACTTATGCTGTCAATCCACACCCACGAGGCACCGCTGTACACGCTACTACGTTTTGCGATTTAGGAAGGGGTCGGGAGGGGGGAAATGCAGTAAGAATTGCAAAAGTGAATAATAACGAACGGACTTAATAAATACACAGGATGCTCAACACCGTACATGTAGAAGAGTATACGCAACTGGAATGACCACTAGCAGCAAATTTTGTTTTCAGTCACGCACAACTTCTTTAGTGATTGTCATTAAACCGATAAGAGGACGGTAAAATACGAAAAAGACGAGCTCATCATCTGGGAAAAGAACTTTGTTTAATTTCAGGATAAAGACGTCGATGGGTAGACTGCGGTTCTTTAAGCAGAATACAAATTTTCTAGATCAGTTATACGAGAAACATGAACTAAGTAAATCATTCGAGCAAATCGAAAATAGATTAACAATATTCCGAGAATCTTCTCGAATGGCTACTCAGTTTTGGTATAAATGCGTAAAATCCGCAGTCCATCGGCAAACGTAATTAACTACCGTGGTAAAGCTTTGGTAACACGGAATGAACTAACCGGCGAGATTGAATTGCACTTCCGTAGCACTTCTCATCACCACGAATAACAACATTTTCTGCGACTTCGTTGGTAGACAGTACCACAATGAGTTGTATCTGTTGTATCGAACAGCATGGTTTATACATTATGTTTATACATCATTACGAATGAACCAATGGGATAGGCTGGAGTTTCGCCGTATACCCAATATAAAAAAATTGTGACTTACGTTTGGTGGAAAAGTTCAATGCTAATTGTCATTAGTTTCTGTCCGCTATAATGGTTTAACAGCATGATTATCACGTGTACCAGTACAATCATCACAGTGATCACAAGGTTTTCGGGTTGGCTCAACTCGTTCATCGCAAGGAGAAGCTATCGAAATCAATCTTATCACACTTCCGTTCAGAGAAAATTGGAAATGTATTGCGGTTGCTTACGCGATAAAGATTGACAGCGAACGATGCGACTACTGCCACGATCGCCACTAAATAAGACAACATCATGTTGCTCGTGAGAGATGACGAGAGCCTTCGTTCGTGAATTCATAGTGTCCCATTATGTTCCGAAATAATGATAATGTAATACAGTTGCCCCGGGAAGCTAACGATCGCAATTTCTGGGGAATTGACAATTATCGGTTACACTTTCCATACGGGAATCAGAAATTTTTAACATTTTTTTGTGTGGTCCGACAGATTGTGACGTGAAAATACCAGAAACCCAAGTTCTGATGTTAGGAATTGACTGGTTCAAAAGTTGTGTGTATTCAAAGTTGGCCGATTTCAAGCGTGTTTGGAAAGGAGGTGAGGGCACCGTCATATTGGTACGTATTTCGATATCGTCCAATGAGCGGAGCCACGTGTCAAAAACGCTTGAAATCGGTCAACTTTGAACAGGCATAACTTTTGAACCAGTGAATTCGTAACTCCTCCTCCATTCGTAATTCCTCCAATACCCCCACGACCTCTCGCTGCCGACCATGTGGTCGACCACGGTCGACAGCGAGAGGTCCCACTAAAAAAAACCTATAGAGTAGGATTGATGTCCCCCTAATCCAAATTAATTCTGTGTAAATTCAATAGTTTCAATCATCACAGTTAATTGTGATGATATACGTGTATGTGTATAACAATCTGGATCCGTGGGGATTTGAACCCACGGACCTGTGATTGGAAGGCAAGCTTCCAGTCACCGAGCCACAGAGGACTCCGCCGTTACTGGAACCCTCCGTCAAGCCCAATATACCAGCACCCGGGGTCCTACTGTTCGCATTTACTCCCGGGTGCTGGAAGACGCATCACATCGGGTCGCTTCCAGTCGCAGTGCACTTATCCTCTTCCATTTAAACAATAAATAATTAAATAGCTGATTAAAAATATATATATTTACATATTTACATAATATCATTCTAACTCACTCTCTTTCCAGCTGTCTCTCAATATCTTCTTTTTCTTTTAAAATTATATTTACAAACTTGTCTTCTTTTTTCCAAACATCTTTATGCGATAACATGAGTTGAATAACATTATCCGGTGTGAACTGTGTCCCCAAATCTATCTCCAAAAGTAGACGCTCCGTCGCCCATCGTGCACATTCGAAAACAGTGTGCGCAACATCGTCGGGTACTCCACAATCGAACCAACATAAATCATCTGTTCTTCTGCCGAATCGGCATAGATAAGCTCCAAAAATACCATGTCCACACAACATCTGCGTAAGATGAAAATTTAGACCATCGCTTTTATGGTCTAGCCAGTGTCGGATATTCGGAATAAGTCGTCTAGTCCATGCCGCCTTAGAGATCGAGATAGAATTTTGCACAATCCGCTGTAAATACATAGGCATACCTCGATCTTTAAGCGCCTGAAAGACAGAGTTCCAGGACACGCTATTAAAAGCATTACGCACATCCAGGCTAACAATCATACCAAAGTGTTGTTTTTGAATAGAATCATTTATACATTTTTTAACCTGCCATAAAGCGTCCACAGTAGATTTTGATTTGGTAAAACCATACTGGTTTTCTTCGAAAAGAGGTTCACCTAAACTTTCCATAATTCTTTCTTTTAGAATTATTTCTAAGACTTTATTATGCGCGTCTCCAACACATAGTGGTCTAAAGTCCAAAGGGAGATTTGTTTTATTATTTTTTTTCCTAATTAAAATACATCTACTATTTTTCCAAATTTTTGGGACATATCCTTTTTGTAGAAAACTATCCATAAGTTTACATATTCTCTCAGTATCTATCTGTAAAACACTCTTTATAATACTCGGAGGAATTCCATTTAATCGAGCGGCCTTCTTAATTTTTAATTTTTTAGCAATTTCTAAAATTTCAAATTTGAATACTTTAATTTCTGGATCATAAATTTCACGGCTAAACACATCATAATGAGTAGTCTCTCTTGATCGTGGGAACAAGACTCTTAAAATATCCTTTGCCACATTTATATCCAAATCTGGAGGAGCTAACTTTTTTTTAATCCGGCTCTGGATCCATATATAGGGTCTACCCCAGGTATCAATTCTGAATATATCAATGAATTCTTTCCACATTGTGCGCTTGTTATCGTTAATCTTCAACTGTAATTTCTTTCTAGTCATAACAAAATCCAGTCGGGCTTCCTCCACATCACGATCCTTACGTAACAGACGTTGATATATACGTCTCTTTTTTAACGTTTGTTTCCGTAGTTCAGCAATCTCTGTAGACCACCATGGGTTAGGGCGGCGTTGATAAGAATTTGATCGTTTATTCATTGCACGCTTTTTTAATATTTTTAATATAAGTTAACCTCTTTTTCTTCTACATCAAATAATGTCAATTCTTTATTATATTTATTTAAAGCTTTAACAAATTGGTCATAATCTAAACTTTTTAAATTCCACGTTTTAGTTGTATGATATTGCATATAATTTCTGTATTCTTTATTTTTATTTAAATTAATCGCGTGCAAACAGTAACGATGGTCAGAGCCACTGTATCTCGTCAGCACTCTAGAATCTATCTTATCCACCAAATCACTGCTACAGTTGAGAACATTAGAACTTCGTCCACGTGCCACATAAGTATCTCCTCCTTTTGTGATCAATGGAGTAAGATTCATTACATCTATATAGGAATATAGGGTATTTCCCCTATAAGAGCTTATACGATCTCCCCACACCACAGAGCGCGCATTAAAATCGCCTAAAACAATTAAAGGTCTAGACCAACTTCTACTAGAGCATTTCAATTCCTCCAGATATACCAAAAACTCCGGTTTATCGCAATTAGGAGTAATATAAACATTAACAATACATATATAGTCCGTGCGGAACCCTACATAGAAACTCCCAGTAATCAAGTCTTCGTTTCTTATACGAATGTCTCTATTAGGTATCCAAATCGCTACGCGTTTATCCAACGATGACATCCAACCGTCAGGTATCCGATAAGGCTCTTCTATACACACTATGTCTGATTTTGTCTCATTAGCCGTTTAAATCATTAAATCGTGAGCAATCCTACAGTGATTCATATTAAGCTGTAATATGCGCATTATAAGTGGCAAAGAACTCTTCTTTTAATTCTCTCATCTTTCGTCTGAAGATGGGGCAAGCCATCGAACTCATCAGATGACTCTTCTCCATCCTCAACTTATCACAATCTCCACAACAGAAGTCGTCCTTACAGTCTTTCATATTGTACCCGTCCTGATGACATTTACGGCATCTCTCTAGCCCTAAAATTTTTTCTTCGCAAGTGCTACTGTAGTGACCAATTGAGTGGCACCTAAAACACTTAATCACTCTAGGAGCAGGGACCAATCGCGCATAGGTCAATCCTAATCTTATTTTTCCTAATTGCATACATTTACTCAATAGGTTAATCGCTGTCTCAATGACAGTGATTTGCATGCCCATTTTAGTCAATCTCATCGTTTTAACTCTAATTTCATCCGTATCCAATTTTAAAGCTTCCTGAGATCCCTTGCTCACATCCGACACATCTACAACCGGATCGAGGTCTCTAACCTCGAGATCAAACATTTTACCCAAAGTTCGCATTTTTTGATCTTCAGTAAAAACCTCTTTTAATCTCTCTCGGACAACTTTAGGGTCTCCTCCCTCTGACAATTCTAAAAGTAGATGTCCAGTCCTAGTTTTACGCACTCTTTTAATATCATTATAATTTTTGCACCGACATAACCTTTAAAAATGTGTCCCCAAAACCTTCTTTTTCCGCAATATGAAGCATGACACCATCTGCCCTAGGGGTAGTCCATCTAGGTGGATGATTCCTACCAGGGCTGGTGTGGTCCGTCTCATAATCTGTAGTTTCTAAGTCCTTTCCTTTTATACCTCTCCTTTTACTTATCATCTTCCATTCTTCTTCATCCCTCCTTGTCACTTCCATATCCTTAATTTCCTTAGTAAGTGGTTCCTCTATCCTCCTCTCTTCACTCCCTACTTCTTTACTTCTATTAATATTCTTTTTCTTCCGCAGCTTACTGATCAACAACTTTACTAACTCACATCTTCCCTGGTAAGTAACTTCAATTTAATAGGTATTTCCTTTATAATTTTAGGTTCATTATAACCGGTAGGTATATTAATGTTAATATTAGTATTAGATCTTAACATCTTTATTTCAGGATCAGATTTATTCCGCTCGCTGGTGTCTACTGACTTAACGACCGTAGATTGGCCAGACTAAAATTTATTCTGTGTCTTTGGAAGAGGCGGAAACAGCTTCAAATTATTTATCTGACCAGGTCTCTCATCACTCTCCACAGTCAATAAGGGATTTTTCTCCCCGCTATTTGTCGGAACTTCATCAAGATTTATAACTCGATTTTCCTCTATCTCCGTATTCATACACTCATCGTTTCCATCTTCATTAATAGTTTTATGGGGGTGTGACATTTTTCATAAAGCGGCCCTGGTTGGCACCCTGCCGAAGCGGGGCTTCACTCGTTAGCCTAACAATTTAAACATAGCAAAAGAACTTGTTCAATCCGTCGAAATCGACAAGCCCAACTCACAGACCCGATCCGGGTTCAGATCGGCAGTGTCCCTACCCTTCCTCCGCCTATGCGTGTGCTCCCGCGCACAAGTACGCAAGACCCCACGCACACGCGGGACGTGCTAATGGTCAATGTACCCATTGACCCACCAAGGTGCAATGGTGCTGCCTTCACCACGCGTCAAAGCTTGACAGTTAGGGTCCACTTTTTAGAGAGGTCGGACTTCCTCACAGGCCAGCCGATTAAGGCAAGCCCCCCGTTCCGGTCACACATGACTACCGGTTTACGCTATGGGGTCCTGAACAGACCTTGAGCTAGATTTATGCGTCCAGGACACTTTGCACCCCTTGCTCCGTTTGCACACGCCGAAACGTGCCCCAGGAACCACCACGAGGAGGTGGAGCAAGAGGAATTTAGGTTCTGGACCACCACCACTACGGTATATCCTCCAGTGGATCTGAGTCACCACTAGAGGACCCCAGAACCCTCCGGTTCCCCCCTCAAGTTTCTACCTGTAGAAAGGCCCAGAAGCTAGACCGTCGAAGGGTGTAACATTGTGCAAAATCAGGTATATCGGTGTGACAATACTAATGCAATGTCATAATTTTTTCGTTTTTCATTATTTGTTCATGAAACCTCTCTCAACACATTCGTGGAATTTTTCTGATAAAAATGGATCCAAATGGTATAATTTGCATCATATTTACTATGCATTCGTACATTTATTCGAAGCGGCGATGTTTCAGACTTAAGAGAATGACTGTGTTTCGCACCGAGATTACAGGACAGTTCTTTCGTCTTCGGCGAGACAGCGTCGTGGGAGGGCGAATTTATGACACCCTTCAGTGTCAATGTCACGGCGCGGGCCATCGGCGCAAGATGCTAATTCGCAACAGGTTGCTTTCGACCATTAGAGCTATAGAAATCTAATTTTTACTGAAAATATTTAGAATGCGTTCACTTCTATCTAGAGATAAAAAACTAGAAAAAATCAATTGTTTAAATTTATTTTGTCAAACTATTTGTCACATTTCGCAAACAATAATTATTAGAGATTTTTTAGGAATTCAGCATGTTAGGTTGATCTTTTTATCTAGTGAAATGGGTTACGGAATTCCAGACCCTTGCAACCCTCGTAGGCACACGTACCCGCCGACCAGGCGGTGTGTGAGTGTGCCGCCATGTCAGTTCCCATAGCCTCCCTAACAAACGACATGCTGCCAAATATTGCTAACCGTTTCCCAATTATGCAAAAGTAGGACTGCTGAAGACCTTTCCCGCCTAGATTGAACTTTTATCTAGCTCTTTTCACTATGCAAAAGTCCCGTCTCTGCATTATTGGGGAATTTTTCGAGGAATCCCGGACCCTTGCGATCGGCGCAGGCACATATACGCGCCCGGCGCGGGGGAACCCCCCCCCCCCCCCCCGCCCTAATGCGCCCCAAAAATTGGGGGCGGTGAATTTGGGGGCCCGGGGCGCCAGCTGACCCGGGCCGCCGGGGGGAAGCATGGCTGGGGGGTATGGGGAAAGGAAGGGTCGGGGCGTGCCGGATCGCGCTTCCGACGGCCCTTCCTTTCGGTGGCGGCGTCTTCTTGGACTGGCCGGGGCTGGTTCCTTCGGGACACCGGCTCCGAGCGGGGCACGAAGACTCCGGGAGCTGTGGGTGGACCGAGCTGGGGCTCGGGAAGCTCAATCCGAAGGCTCCAGGAATGTGGACACCGGGCGGGTCCCTCCGCCCGGGGTCTTATAGTGTAGGCAATGGGGGAGGCTAACCCCCTCCCTCGGATTGTAATATTAGCTGGGAGGTGTCCTGTTGAGTAGTCGCGTGATCCAGGCACCTCACCTGTAGCTTAGGTGGGCGTGAGGTTTTAATGGGTAGCCCTTCGGGGTAGTCCCACATAACCCCGGCTTCCCCCAGGGAGTCGGGATATGCGCAAAGCATTTCCTCACGGAAAAAAAGGCACACGTACACGCCGACCAAACGGAGTGTGAGTGTGTCGCGGCACGGCTATTCGAACGAAGCTACGACAGCGCCATCCATGTTGTCGCGCCGCGCATGCTCCTATAGGCCTCTATTTTACCGATACAGTGACTGCAGACGACGAGAGAGATCGGGAACATAGTACAGCGCTCGTAGCGAAAAATTCCGGAACTGTATTGTGATGAAAAATTCAATGATCCAATTTTTCTGGATTCTCCTATTTATTTGTTTAATACGTAAGCATACAACGTGATTGGCGTTGCATTGAGATCCTATATGTTCCCGCTAGGCGGCAAAGGTCCTACGAACTCTATACGAGCTCTAAATTTCTCGATATTTACGATAATATCACTTGCAAGCAGTATACTGACCATTCTACTCGATCACTCGACTCGACCACTTTACCAGTACAGTGTTTAATCCATATATGTATGTCCCAACTGTCTAGCCGATGAAAGTCCCAGAACTATCCCTACTGCCGCGGGGTATACCCCGTGAGGGGCCGAGAAGCTCGAGAGACTCGGTAGGCGAGGAGTGTAAGGTCACGCGCATAAAGAATAGTATCTCCTGACCGATACATGCCCATGGGTAGACCCGTGTTTTGGACATATATCGAGTAAACACTGTATCTCTAAATTTAACCGATCCGGTCTTAGAGACGCAAGCCGAGGCTCGCAATTACCAAATAAACGAAATTTCTTCTGCGAAGTTTCACGGTACAACTATACCTCGAAATTCCTCCGCGTGATCCAACACCCGTATTTACCCATACAACACCGCACGAGTATTAAATACATCGTTAGAAACATTGAATTTCTAAAGTTCATTTTGAAAATCCTCAGGATTAAGCTCCGAATAATAAAAACGTCGGCGAACTTGAAGAATACTGTCAAACCATTGTCAACTTATCAATATAATCCAAGGAAGAAACAAATTTCTATTTAATTCTCGTACTGTACAAACGACGCAGAAAATTTCAATTATGCATAACGACCCACAGCCTAGTCTACACACTTGTTTAATAAATCCGCCAAAATTCGTCTTGGCAAATATCATGGCAGATTTCAAGGAAACAGTAAAAACTTTTCCGACCCACGGTCACTTCTCGTTTCATCACTATGGATCGCCTGTTTTCGATATACGTACGCTGATACCGCGACAAGGATAAGAATGTTCAATGATTCGATTATAATAATATTTCACCGGGATTCGAGCCTTTGTCACCTGGATCACAATGCAGCAGACGGTCAGCAGAACGTATCCGACTCTTTGGACCTTCTGAATGTGTGGTCATAGGACCCGAGTCCGGTGACGCACAAAAGATTGTAATAGATATTGTAATTCTTTCGGAACATATCCATATCGAAGGCAATTTTGAAATGTGCATGGAACAGGAAATCTAACGTATCTATAGAGTATAGTGTTGGGCATTATTTAGATAAAAAATTATTTAAATAACGATTCGAATAAAAGATACTTTATCTTTATTCGTCATTCGAAGGTTCGAATAAAAAAGTATCTTTATTCGACGAGTACCGAATAAATGATTTTATTTTAATTTTTAACACGACATCATTTGGACTATCTTTAATGGGATTGTAATTTTTATTGTAACATTACGTATCAATGAAACTTGTTCTATTACACTCGAATTTGACGTCATTTTCATCCGAAAAATCCCCTCCATTCGCTCGTCATAATTTTATGAGGATATATTGACAAATCTAAAAGTTTAACCTTTCATTCGTCCGCGATTTTCCATCCTCTTACATTGTATGTCGTTTGTCGTCGCTGGATCTCTGAATCTTGGCGTTCGGTAAAAGTAATTCGAAGATTTATTACAAGCCTTCAAATAAAGGATACAGATAAAAGATGAAAAAATTATTCGAAGTTCGAATAAATTCGCCTCGAATAACCAAAATTATCTCTATTCATAGGACAAATTCTCGCCAAATAAAATTATTTATTCGATACACGTCGAATAAAGATACTTTTGTTTATTCCAACCTTCGAAGAACGAATAAAAATTTGTTTATCTTTTATTCGTTATTCGAAATTTTTATTTAGATAAATATTTTGCCCAACTCTGGTCGGAGAATGTAACATTTGATAATCGATACGGGCACAGACGAGGTATAGGAGTAGACCGATCAACCAATGTATTTTTTTGTCTCACGCTCGGGGAGCTGTAGAACCCCCTTACCATTCTGTGTCACATCCTACCGTATCAGCCGGAACTTGTACTGTGGAACCAATATTCTACAACGGCGCTGTTGCTGATAGAATTTTAAATCTCATGTCGGAGATTCTATAAATGATGAATGAAACAAAAGAATGTTGTGTCCTTTTAATAATCGTTACGCCTGTTACACGAGTGCATCGAAGGAGACGTTTCTACGTGGGGAAGCTTATATTCAGATAAATCATATACATACATATATATTATTTTATATTGCATGCGCTTAGTAAATATCGCATTTACTATTATAGAAAGCTAGTGTTCCGTAATCTGCTTATTTTCTTTCCAAAATCACTTTGCTATCCTATTTCTCGCATACAATGAAGCGTAATGAACGGAAAACTCACTATAAAAAGTGTGCTGATTAACTGTGGTTTAGAGGATTGGGTGGAAATGTCTGATAAAAAATTACAAAATCAATATGTGTGCAGTCAACATTTTTCTAATCATTCTTTTTACGCGTCGGGTAGACTGCGCAAAGATGCCATATCGGAAATTTTTCATTCGTTCGATATGAATAATAATAGTTTTAGCACTGAGTCAGACACTATGTCTATACAGGATGACATATCATCAATACAAAGTTGTAATGACTTGGAACAGCAGCTAATGGAAACCCAGGTGCAATTAAAGCAAGAGAAGAAAAAATCTAAGACTCTTCGCTTGCAATTGCGGGCAAAGTGTAAGTCAATAAATTGGTTGCAGGATAAGCTTTCTTCAGGCAATATCGATGATATATGTTTGAAAGAAGCAATTTCTAACAGAATTTCCGGGTACTTATTGACATTGTTATCCTCATATTATTTAAACCCAAATTGTGGCGAATTTTTTCGAAAAAGGAGCCACAATTATGCATGACATCGCACTACACTTCTCCCGTTGTTGCGGATACAGACGTGCATGCGCGTCTTCCACCTTGGGAGCGGGTGTGTGGAGTGTGCGACGCACATTTGAACGTGTTAAATTGGATATGAATTTGGAGTTTTGTATGTAGTTGTCTGCGCTTTAGATAGGCATATGCGTATTGCATAGGACAGAGCGTAGTAAAGGCGTGCGAATCTCGGCGGCGGAAATGCAACGACACAAGTGTTGAGATGCATGGTCAAGCCAAGCGAGTAATAAGGTAAACGCATTGCGTCTACCTTAGGCCGCTAAAAACCTCAACAAGTGGAGGGAATATTCCCGAATATGAAGGTTTAACGAGCACGGGGAGACCGAAAGGTCTTCCCGGGGCCGTCAGGCTACTGGAAGAAGCCACGAGATTCGCTAAACGCATGAGGGGGAAAACAGATGTTTAGGAAAACTACAGGAAGGAAAAGCAAAGAGTCAAGAACAGATGGGTACCGGCCCCTCATTGAAATCCGCAGGTATGCGATGACATGCCGGGGTTCCTAAAGAAAGAGATATAAAGTTTTCGGGTGATAAGGCGACCGCTCGAAAAAGGCCGCGTTTTTATCGGATTATATGGACCAATGGAGGGGTCTCAATGATTGAAAATCCTCGAGCCAAGGAAGAAAGGCTGGAGCTGCAGAGTCAGTATTGCGTCGGCTAGCAACGAGACGACAACGATATCTGTACCCGAACACCCGTTTTGTACCATAAAATGCGTGACATTTTTGGTTTTCATTTGCCAATTCCATCCACAATTAGTCGATGGTTCGGGGAAATCGACATTTGGACAGGAATTTGTCCAAGTTTATTTAACGCGATAAAATTAAAATCTTCTTACATGGAAATTGCAGATCGTAATTGTACCCTTGTATTTGATGAAATGGCCATCAAAAAGTGTCTCGATTTCCACTCAAAACGGCACGTCATTGAAGGTTTCGAAGATTTAGGATTTTTGGGTAGAAATGTAGCTGTGGGTACACAAGTTCTTCTATTTATGATACGCGGGCTGTTCACTAATTGGAAACAACCATTGGCTTTCTTTGTATCAATAACTGGTGTTAAAAACATGATTTATCAATTATTTTAGATGAAATAGTAGATGCACTGCATGAGACAGGTTTGAAAGTTAGAGCAGTTGTTTCCTATCAGGGAAGTAGTTATCAAAGCGTAGAAGATGAACATGTTTCTGTTGAAACGCCATTTTTTATAAAAAAGGGTCAAAAAATTCAAGAGCATTAGAAATAATTTATTAAACTTTGATTTTTCTATTAATGACTGTATAGTTTCGTGGCGCGATGTAGTACTTCTCTGGAATTTGGAGAAAGATAAAAGTACGCGAGCAGCTTACAAATTATCCGATAAACATGTTTTTCCAAATTCTTTTGATAAAATGAAGTGTAAGCTTGCTCTTCAAGTTTTTAGCAAAAGAGTGTCAGCTGCTATGTTTACCGCTTCACTCACTGGTAGCATTAATACAAATACCGTACAACACACAGCTAGTTTCTTTGAAACGCTTAATGATTTATTTGATAATTTAAACAGTCGATCTACCAGTGATCCAAATCCTATGAAGCGTGCTATTTCGTGTTTTAATAACATTGATCAGCATTTAATTGCGCATATTACCAACATGAGCAATTGGTTTGTACTTCCTTCTAACGGTCGTAAAACACCTCCATGTTTTTTGGGATTACGGCAATCTATAAATGCCACCTTGCAGTTGTGGAACGATTTAAAAGAAGAAGGCAGTATGTTCCTTATAACATCACGCTTAAACAGCGATTGCATAGAAAATTTTTTTCCCGTTCTTCGAATGCACGGTGGCACCTATGATCGCAATCCTTCGGTAAAAGCAGTGCGTCTTACAATTCAAAAAAATATATTATTGAATTTGAATCGTAGTATACATAGTGGTAACTGCATGCCTGATGACGATGCACCGTTAATGCCGGGGGATATGATAGCACAATGTCAATCAGCCACGTTGAAATCAGATGCTTCATTGTCTGCTATCCAAGAGAACACAGATGATGATAGTTTTGATGACAATATTGAAATCGATAATATTGAAGAACTGTCAACATCGGTGTGCTTGTTAGAATCGTGTGCACTTGAATACTTTGCAGGGTATATCGCTAAAAAATGTATTGATAAATCCTGATGTCGTAGGTATTATGACATGTTTTTAGAGAATAATGCAACGTTCACACGAGACGAGCAACTACTGTTATCTTTGTGTCCCGACTTTACATTTTTCTGCCATTTTTAAAATTGTAAATAAAACTTTTGACATGGTTTACCCATCTATACGCAGCGAGACATTCATATTAGATAAACTATTTTCGATAATTTCACGTTCTGTGGAACAAAAATATCCAAACTGGTTTAATCAAGACGAATGCGCTGAACATAAGAAAGATATTGTATATTTTACATTAACAGTAAAAATTCATAAGGATACAGCGTGGCTCGGCAAGAAATTTTGATGTATAAAAAATTCCGCGAAAACATTTTCCAAATTATCGCATTTCAGACATGCTTAAATTTTTTCATTTTTATCGATAATCCTGTTGGTATTTCAATATACTTTTTAAGTGTGTCTACAATAAATTCATTAAAATAAGTTACCAATCATATTTTCGGAATTTCATGCATAGAGATTTGCGTATACGTCGTGTATATAAAATTCTGGAAAGTAGGTTAATAAACATTTTGTAAATGATTTTTTTATAGAAGCAATTAAGATATATATACAGCTGCATTGTAATATTTGGAATACATTTGTAGTTGCTTTGGCTCAAGGAATATAGTGATTGTAGCAGTTTTGTTTTGTATGTTCTATTATCATGCAAAGACTTTGTATTATATTCTTAAAGTTTTTTTGCTTGATTTATTCTTCTTACACTCAATGTTTTTTTGCTTAATAAAATGTGTAAATATATAACTTCGTTTTTTTATTGTGGTGTATACGTTTGTATACATATGCTGATGTTGGTAAACATTTAATGTACTCTGGGATGGATAAGACCTTTTTTTCACGCCTTCACATGGCCCATCCTATTAATTTTATTACTTCGACCACTGCATGTACTACATCATTGGGAACTAATAAAAGAACTAAGATGAAAGAATGGCATGCTATTACAATTGCATTATACGTATAATGGTATATCTGGTTTTAATAGTAACGTGGCTTGATTTTTAAAGCCCAATAATTAGTAGAATTTATTACATATGTAAAAGTATGTTTATATGTCTAATTGTAATGTATTCTTTCTAGGAGATCATCTGCGCATATACATATATAATGTACATGTATGTACATATATGTAGGGAGCATCAAGAAGCACAAATTTACACACATTCGGAGGAATTCTTATTAAAAACATTATTATGTATTTTTGCTAGTATTTAAATATATCTTATTAATGTTACTTTTTTGGGAAATATTCCGCGTAATTATGTATTTTTATTTACACTTTATTCATACACACTTCCTCAACTACCTCTTCATTCTATTTATGGCGTGTTTGGACTCATTTTTACCAGAAAAATATTTACAATTTATTGTTCATATTTTCATACCATGACAATAAATTATTACGAAACTTAGATTTTTATTAGTAAGCAATGCTTAGAAGCTTACATTATTGTGTCCGGTAACTGCTTGACTGACTGACAATGAACCACTGAAATTCTCAAGACCACGATCGGAAGAGAGTACGAAATGCAACATTGTAACGCACTGCCTATTAATAATGAATAACCAGAATCCAACTGTCTTATTATTAAAAATATAACAGAGTTGGGCAAAAATTTATTTTAAAATTTCGAATACAAATAAATGAAAGCTATCTTTTATTCGAACTCGTTTCTCTCGGATACATATTCACCACAGTTCATCCGTCAGATACTTTTCACGATTTTCATTTGTCGTCCGTGGGCCATCCGAATCGCGAAGTAACGGCTATGCGTATTCGACGCCTCTAGCGGCGAGAATTTATTTCAGAGAATTTATTTGGAGATACAGCTGATGAGTTGCAAAGTATCTTGGACTTGTATTCGACAGATCGAGGCAGCGCCACCATTTATTCGACGGCGAATTTTGTCAGATACTCGCAACTCAGAATGTATCTTTGATTTTCGGCGTACGATTTTCTGCGTGAGACAGAAATTCGAATGCTCGATGTAGGGAAGATGATTTATTCGATTTTTTATTCGTGACGAGCATGAGGAATAGATGAAAATCAAATGTATCTTTTATTCGAAATTGTATTCGAAGTTCGGATAAAAGACCGAGCGACGTTGCCAAGACGTAATACTTACGTCGTAATATGCAAATACGTACTATGGTATAGTGATTCTCATTAATATTCAAACACTATTTATTAATTAAACGATTGTTTACCCAAATAAATTTTTATTATTTAAACAATTGTTTAAACAAATAAATTTTTATTATCGAAACAAATGTTTGCACCAGTACATTTTTATTACTTAAACGATTGTTTACCCAAATAAATTTTTATTATTTAAACAATTGTTTAAACAAATAAATTTTTATTATTGAAACAAATGTTTACACTAGTACATTTTTATTACTTAAACGATTGTTTACCCAAATAAATTTTTATTATTGAAACATATGTTTTCAGCAGTACATTTGTATTACTGAAACAAATGTATAAACCAGTACATTTTTATCACTTAAAGGATTGTTTAAACAAACACATTTTTATTACTTACATAACAAGTTAACCATTTGCAATATTATTTTAAGGCAATAAAATTGAAACAATGAATTAAAAAATTATTACTGAAAATATATATTTAGGACGCCAATTATCAATGGATGGGTATAATTTTTTAATGAATTGTACTGAAAATTTCATCCTGAAATCTCTTACGGTTCAACATTTATTGTAAAATGTCACGAAAACACATGTTTCGTTCTTCTACTCTCGGAATCATTGAGCAGGGACCGACGTCTGTCGTTGCACGCACGCACACACACGCACACACACACACACACATATATATATCGTCGCCTGTGATTGCACATATAAATTATATATGCATATTTTGGTAGCCGCTTCGACTGCGACGAACGTAGACAGAAAAATGCCATTGCATGCAATGCCTATGCACGTGTATCTGTACATAATACATAATCTAAAGAGTTCTTTATAAAATTGTCTTAATAATTTACCATCCAGCAGAGTACCAATGGAGAAACCCAATGAAATTTCGTTTTGTTATAAAGACTTCTACTCACTGTAAAACGTGACGTAAATTGTTTAAGTAATAAAAATGCGTTTGTTTAAACAATCCTTTAAGTGATAAAAATGTACTGGTTTATATATTTGTTTCAATAATACAAATGTGCTGCTGTAAACATCTGCTTCACTAATAAAAATTTATTTGTTTAAACAATTGTTTAAATAATAAAAGTTTATTTGTTTAAACAAGTGTTTAAACTTTAAACGATAAAAACTTTTCGATTGTTAATGGTAGTCACTATACCGTGGTACATATTTACGTATTACGACTTGGCAACGTAGGATAGAAAAATTAGTTATCCGAACTTCGAATACAATTTCGAATAAAAGATACATTTGATTTTCATCTCTGCCAAATAAATCGTCACGAAGAATCCTCAAATAAATCGTCTGGCCAAATCGAGCTTCGAATAACGAATAAAAGTTAGAGATTTTCGCCGCGACATCTGCGTTCGAATACATTCTGAAATTAATTTTTATTCGGCGCCTAAAATCGTTCAGATACTTTGCGACGCCGAGTATCTTCAAATAAATCCGTCGAATAAATGGTGGCGTTGTATCCGACCATCCGAATAAATCCTGAACATAGCCAGAAAATCATCCGAATAAAGATACAAATAACTTCTCGCGATTCATCCGACTTCGAATAAAAACAAAAGATAGAAAGTATCTGTATCTGAAAGCTATTGAAATAATTTTTTATCGGATACTGCCCAACTCTGAAATATAAAGAATAACGAAGACTAAATTAATATTGAAAACTGTTATGGAAAACGGTTTCGATAACGAATCTTGTCTACTCTGGGACTGTGCCAGTGATGCCAGAATCGCGTGACGTCGTCCCGCGGGTGGGGGGTGGGGGTTATCCCCTCCGCCGACTCAGCCCCCACTCTGACGTAACGTCGTCTAAGCTGCCTGCTCGACTATTCGACGCGTTCCACCGATTAGCGCAATCGATTCCCGGTTCGGCGAAGCGCACATTTTGCTACAACTTTCAAACTAAAAAAGATACCAATGCGAAATTACGACTAGAAATTCTTTTTAAAAATCGGGTTTAATTGCGTGTTTAACTGAAATATGTCTAAATTTTTAAAATAATATTTTTTGTTGATTTTTAAGACAAAGCCGGATTATATAGTCAAAAGTGCCTCCAAACCAAATTAATTTTTAGTCGTACCATGTTCAACAATAAGTTACGAAAGAATTCATGAATATTCTACCTAATATCATACACGACTGAGATTTCTTCTGAATTTTTGGCTACAAAATCCATTTTTTAAAAAATCCGAAAGCATAAAATTGCCGATTTTATATCGAAGTTTTCAGTTGACCAGGTTTATGTTATTATGTTACTTGTGTCTCATCGTGATTATTAATGTAAATTATTTCGAAAAATCGATTTTGCAAACCAAAAATTATGAAAAAATCTCAGTCTTATATGATATTAGATAGAATATTCATGAATTTTTTCGTAATTTTTTGTTGAGCATGGTGCGACTAAAAATTAATTTGGTTTGTAGGATCTTTTGACCATCTTATTCGACTTTTTCTTAAAAATCAACAAAAAAAAAATTATTTAAAAATATAGAACATATTTCAGTATACGAGATCAAACCCGATTTAAAAAAAATTTCTAGTCCAAATTTCGCATTGATATTTTTTTAAGTTTAAAAGTTGTAGCAAAATGTCCATCTCGCCGAACCGGGAATCGATTGCGGTTCAGGCGCTTGAAATTTTGGTAATGTAACGACGGTACATCTGTGTGGGGCCAAGCCGGCGGAGGGGTTTGCCCCAACCCCCGCCACGTGTGACGTCGTCCCATGATTTTGGCATCACGACTGGACGAGTCTGATCGAGCTCGATGAATGTAGTTGTGTTCGTACGTGTCGTACTGTTGCGTTCGTCGTTTATTTTCTCACTGCAAACATGAAAGAAAATAATACAACTACATTCTGAGTCACATAGATTAACATTTCGCAAAAAACGATCAACTACATAATTATTGATTAATTCATTCTTAACTCTTTCGAATTTCACAATTAATATTAATGGATATTTTGCAAGATTCTTTAAAGCTAAAATTTATGTTGTTTAAATGAAATATACATGAAAATATATAGTAAATTTCAATTTAATTTCTTGTTCAAACTCAGTTACAAAATATATTCAAAATGGATGCGTATTAATAGTGTTAAAAAATTATAAAAATGCGAATAATAATTATACGCATGGAGAAATGTGTAAATAAACTGTAGAAAATAAATGTATGAAAATTGTATTTCTATAATTTGAAAACATGATATCTATAATTATTTAATATTGTATTTGTTATTAATATTGTATTTGTAAGAATTAATATTATATGTTTTAAGACATCAAATAAAAAAATATAATTTGAACATATAGTCATAACATCAAATATAGCGTCAATTATTTGTATTTGACCAGATTTTATCATTTTTGTCGATGTAGTTCCAGCATTTATCGTTCGTCAGCGTAGAGGGCGTAAGAAAACCATTTGTTTACATGCGAGACACGAAGCCCCATATGGTGAGTGGTCTACTCCTATACCTCGTCTGTGCTAAAATCGTTCGGATACTCGGCGACGCCGAGTCTCCGAAGTAGCTATTTTTAATTTTAATTCCTACCACTAACGACGCTGTCAGCAGTTCTAGTAGTCAGTAGTTCTGTAGTCTAGTAGTCAGCAGTCAGTAGTTCTAGTTGGTAATACAGGATGTGACACGAAAATGGTAATGAGGTTACGTGACCCCACAAAAGTGGACAACGAAAAAACATTGGATGATAGATCTATCCTATACCTCGTCTGTGGTGAAAATTCTGTAAAAAATTAATAAAAAAACTTTCTTATTTGCATTGACATTGCAATTGATACGTAGCCTTTTAAAGTTGTGTCGGCTACCTCAACCCTTAGTCCCTCTTTGTAGTCTCCATGTTCTTCTCTACGTTTGGCAAACTTCAAATCACATAGTACCTCCACGATTGTTGATTTCATAGCTCCTGGGTTTGATCATTCCCTGAGGGAAGGCTGTATTTCGTAGTCCTTAGCGATGTATGAACAGAGCTCGGAGGGATTTAAAAATTTTCAGAATTGTTAATTTCATAGGATTGCAAAATAAAATGTCAACATTTTTCATTAAATCATTTCTATAGAACTACCAAGCCGATGAAAATGAGCTTTTAAGTTCTTACAGTAGAAACATGAGAGTGGTGTTAATAAAAATAATTTTAGTTGACAAAAAATATTTTGGCACTACCCATTTTTATTAGACTTTCGTAGTTCAGTAGTTATGATTTTTATGTAGTTTATGATTCATACTTTATTTTACCGACGACAATTTTGATAATTTTGAAAAATTCTTATAAAAATTCTTAAAAATATCGGGCAAAATCGGAGGAATTCTTGCTGTAAGAGGAAAAACACACTACAATTTTAAGATCTGTAAATATTTCAATCTTAAAAAAGAAATAAAACTTATAATTATTTAATTTTGAATTATATTTTCCCTTCTACAGAAAGATTTCCTCCGATTTTGCCCGATACTTACTCTTAGTGCAACCAACCTACCTTCTATAAGGAGGCCAAGGTTTGGCTTCTGTTTGCTCTCCGTTTGGCATGGAATTTTGCATGCAAACTTTGCACTCACATACTGAGTCATCTATTTCCGCATTAGGCTCGGAAATTGCCGACAAATTTTGGTGGCAAATTATTTGCAAATAGGGACCACATTCGGTTTCTAGCGTGCTTTTTCACGAAAATGACCGGCTTTTGCTCGCAAAGTACGATAATACAAACATTAATCAAGATTTGCTCGAAGCAAGTTTGGCTGACTGGGTTAAAGAATAGTATATTTGAATACAATACATTAACTTCAAATGATTTTTTCTCGTTGTTATTATAATTTCATTTACGTATTACGAAGAGATTAAATATAAAAATTATCATGAAAAATGTCAGCTAAAATACAAATCAGCTTTTATAATAGACCACAGTATATTTTAATACTACATACAAATTTTTAATTATCTTACCATCTTACCGTTATTATAATGTCATTGATGCATTACAAAGAGAGTTCAAATATAAAAATTGTTGTCACGAAAAATGGTGTCGGCTAAATCAGAACTCAACTCGTAATAGACTATAGTATATTTCAATACAATACAGTATCGAATGCATTTACAATTGATTTCCCTCGGCGGTAACAGTTATAAAATACAGGACAGAGAATATCAAGCGGGTGTAATAAAATCAACATTTTATTTTGAAAAATTGAGACAATACACAGATGCGAAAACAATGGTAGCACATTCGTAGCACCAATAAATAGACGTTGAAACGAATTAACGTTAGATTTTTTTTTGTTCAGAGTGACTACACGCCAGGCTAACGTCGCTCCTCCGATCGAGCAGTCGATCGCCGACGACAAGAAATCGACCGTGATAAAAAGAAATCCCGCGAATTTGTTCGTGTCGCTACATATGCTTGGCTGTAACAGCGTTTTTTCTTGTTTCTTTTTTTAAGGTTATCTTTGACTTCTTTCTCCTCCCATTCCTTTCTTTTGATAAATAGATCGAAGCATTTTTTCCCCGAACTCTCATTCGCCTCTGTTCGCAAGAGGCAAAGGAAATGATTGATGATCAAGAGCGCGCTTGTCCTTTAGATCATCACGATGACGTTACACAATATCTAAATGGGAAAGGAGGCAATATAGAAAGATTATACTTCACGTTGGCAACCCAGAAATGTTTAACTTTTCACTACATAATCCCGTACATCTTGACAAGAAAATGCCAAAAATCGAAGTTTCAAGTTCTGTGTTTAACATGTTAAAATCTCTCAATTTTAAACATGCATAACTTTCGAATTAGTGAATTCCTCACCTTAAAACTTTGATTTTTTGCATTTTCTCGCCAAAATGTACAGGACTATCTAGGAAAATGTTAAAAATTTTTTGATTGCCAAGGTGAAGATAAGCCCATAGACATATTCGTATGGATCCGCGAGTTAATGTTTTCGCCTGTACACGTCACCGAACGATTCTCGCTGTTGATCATTTTCATCACTGACGCAACTTCTTTTATCATTCAAACCGATTCGTTCCCTCGTCGACATCATTGTTTTTTGTTTTTTTTTTGTTTAGAACATGCGAAGTGCGAGACGAGGTAACAATTGTCCTACATCGTCGTTCTTTTCTTTTTGCATAAGACACTATATTAAATGACTTTAGAAACACGTTAGAAGGATCGTCGAAATAACCACGTTCCTGTCGTAACACGGTTAGGTAAAAGGAACTATCGGCAATTTGGTGGACTAACCGTTCGTGGCATGATACCGACTCATCGACTACGGACATGGATTTTATGCAACTATGACGCAAACGATTTCCTAAAATTCGGTACGCTGTCTAATGAAGTGTCTAAAATTCAGTACAGTCCAATGAAAGTTTCGTTTAGAATCTGAACAAATTTCTGATTTGACACCAGTTCCTTTATAATCAGTGCCGGATTTATACTTCTGCCGTTTGGGGGATACCTTTACGCCTCAACAGTCCTTAAAGTGCCAACTCCTTCCTCGCTCGTTCCCTTTTACGCTTTCTCCCCATAAATGTATCAATAGTACAAAGCACAAAATCATTAGTACTACCCTAATTTTGTTCAACCTATTTCTCAGATGTGGGGGAGACAGGTACCTGCATTCTACATTCTCTTCCCGTAAGTTTTAAATGATGTCTTGTAATTTCATACAACGTCATTCAAACAAATGTTATTTTCATTTTTGGATCGGTTAAGATTTTCGTTTCTTTGTTTCTATTGTTGTGACTTGTGCCTTTGGTATTTTCCCAAAAATTTGCCACCCTCAGATATAGCCCTTATAGCCCCTCCCCACTAAATCCGCCACTGTTTACGATAATCTAGAACGATCTACGTTTGTATACATCACGCAGTTTGTAGCAAGTAGATCTAAAATTTAAACTTGTTAGAACAATACATTGCCCAACGAATTCATTGTTCGAATGAATCAAACTGTTAGTTTGTTAAAAACACCTATCATCTCTTAGCGTCTTCGAGTTATAATCGACGGGGGGCCATAAACACGCAGTACTGTATACATTATTTCAGTTTTACATTTAAAACGTGTTTGTACTTAAAAAAGTACACTACGTCATCAGTTGCTAGTTACAAGAGTTAACATCGAGTCGTCGACCACGGAGATATTGAATAAAAGTTTTGTCGAAGGATCAAAGAACAGTAACGTAACGAAGAAATATTAGATTCCTATTAAATATCAAAAACTTTCAATCCCGCTTAATTTGTTTTTAACACTCGGAGTTCGTGTCAGCGTTGGAACGATTTATTTGAATATAATACGAACGCTTCTAGATTAACCTAAAGACTTTAACACGTTAATTCTTCAATATTAGCGTATTAAACAATTAACATCAGTTTTAAATTAAAGAATGCTAGACCTATTGTCACTAAAGGCAGTAGTCTTGAGATCATTCTGTGCCCTAAATAGTCTATTCTTAATAAAGAGAGTCCGCCATATTGAACGAATGCTGTCAAGTAAAACTAACCATCTCTTATAGAACGTTTCATTAAAATGTTTTAAACAATAACAGCTGCTTAATAATTTCTAAAGTATTTTATTATAATTATTTTTGTTTAGTACTCTCGTCAGCAGTCTATTAATTTTTTTTTAATTTGACGTTCGTTTTGATTACTCGTATTTTTTATTAATCTAACACGATGTAAAAATCTACTTCGCGGTGTTCTCCTTTTTCTCGACCAAAATGGCGGCGAAGCAGCAATGTGCATCAGAGCCTAATACAGTACAATAATTACGGAATGAATTTCGATCAATTGTTTCGAGAAAATTTGTCGATTTCGATAGTAAAAAAATTGTTTAATCGAGATACACGTATTTAAAACGACACCGTGGGTAGGAATTCTTTTGAGCGATAAGTTCTTCATAGTTTCATAATTGGCACTATCGTTCTTTATCCTGAATAAATCAGCCTTTCGAGTTCGTATTTGACGAAACTATGCTACGTTATAGTTATCATTATTAATTCTTGAAAGGGAATCAATGATTCTACGAAAACACGAACGGTTAAAATTCTTCTTAATTATATTTTAACGAACCTTAAGAGGACTTTATATGATTTTGCATTTACGATGTTATTATTATTATTCTATATGAATTCACTTGCTGAATCGGTAAATATGATTCATCACCATTTCTCTAGTTTTAAATTGAAAATATTAACTACTAATTTATTGTAAATAAAAAAGATCGATTTCGTACTTATTATGAGTAAACCTATGTTCTTAACAATCCAAAAAGAGGGGGGGGGGATTAGTTTTGTAATATTTTGAGACTTTTCGTCTTCGAAACTATACAAAATGGGGAAAAATTAATTGAAAAATATAGAACGTATTAAGTATAAATGTTTATAATTGTATAACTTCCAAAATTTGTCTGTATATTTCAACATCATTTGAGAAAAGATGGTGACAATGTGTCATAGAATTTGTTATTTTCGAGAAATCCTCAATAAAGTTCGTCTTAAACTTTAATTACAAATTCCAAGCGAATTAGTTCTTATAGATTCCGCAGACTGTTCAAAGATCCGTCGACTTTTCAAACCAGAATATATTACGATCCGTTAATAGTTCTAAAAAACAGTCAAATCATTTAGAAAGATTAAAAATAATCTAGTCATTCGCCATCACAATTAACGAAAAAGAATTATCTACATATTGTACTATATGTATACATACAATTTTTTATAATCATCAATTCAATCCTTCGCGAACAAGCGTAAAGCGTAATATTTCAGTATGTATCCAAGTGGGAGATTTTTTAACTATCCCTGAACTGAAAGTATCACTGGTTAATAGTGTTCTAATATTTAAATCAGTGAACTGATTAAATAATCGGTTTGGCGTCGACGCATTTAAACGAAACAATAATTTATTCTCAAATAGCTATGCTTGTATTTAAAAAACAAAAAAGGAGCAAAGCAAGTGGATTTTATTTATTATATTCGCATTAATTTCTAAATAGTTAAAATAATAATTTATTCTCATATGGCTTCTTATGAAAGAAGCATAAAATGATCAAAATAAGTGGTTTTTCCTTATTATATTCGATTAATTTCTAAATGATTAAAATAACAATTGAATAGGTGTCCAGCAGAAGTGCATATGATACATTTTGTAAAACAAGAAGATATCTTACAAGAGGAGAGCAAACCAATTCGTTGCTCCACATACTAATAAAAGCTAGTAATAATATATAACATAGAACATAGTGTCGATTTCTTTCCTCCGAAAAGTTCATTCCAGGAAATTTGTAACATACACCTTTCTTCCAGACATTCATTCAATTTATTCTGAAATGACTATATCGACATTTATCAGACATAAAACGAGCAAAACAAGTGACTCTTTCTTTATTATATTCGCAGTAGTTTCTATGTAGCCATTCGATTTTATTATTATAACGGAAGTCTCATTCTTACAGAGCTAAAATAATGTTCGTGTCAGAGGGCCACTAAAAATTTCCTGAGGAGAAAAGTTACGGATCGTAATGTGTTAATAATAAAATCTTTGCGAAAGAAATCGATCTCGATAAAAAGAGTGTTGCGATGGAGCCACGAGGTTAGTCCACGAGATCAGACATTCGAAGTGTTTCCTAAATAAAAAAATTCGCTCCTTCTAGCGCGATTCGCGCAAGATTACTTTCTCAACGCCGAGTAGTATACGGTCTACGCTTTGGCACAAAGATCGCGTCTGTGAAAACGATAGTTTCTTTTTTTTTTCTTTTAATTGCATTTGAGCTTGACGGTTATTCAGTAGAAACTCTACTTTCGGGCACACTGGGCGCTACTTTAGGGGTTACAGACCAAAAATCTGTTCGGGTTTTTGGGTTTCGCGCTCCCCGCCATTGTTGTCGGCGTCGTCGGACTGACTCGATACCCTACTACAATAGATCTCTAGAACACTCGCGATCGACCCAATCTGACGACGAGTCCCTTTAAGACTTTTCATCTTTTCATATAATATATAATATATATATATATGATAAAATTCAAAATATACAACCGTAACTACGTTAAACCGAACGAAAGGACAACAAGATACTTATTCGTCGTTACTTTCGAAAACGATCGGTCGAGTTCTGAGCGTTTGATTCGTATTCACACGGCCTAGCGGTACCTCCTTCGAGGAATCGATTTCGCATCTTCAAAAAAAAAAAAAAAAAATTATAATGACTCTGTTGGGGATCTACTAATAAATGCACATTATTTGTTAATATCATTATAACATTCTTTAAAAAAAAAAAGAAATGATTTAAAATCCACAATCCAGTATCTAGATGCAGGTTTTTTTCTTATAAAAATCACAGTGAAGGAGAAAGCGATTGAATAAATGAGAGAATTAAAACCGATATTAATGCTTGACAATATAAATGCATAAAGATCCGCAGCCTACCAGTGAAATATTTCGTTAGAATGTCCACCTTACTTCGATACAGGACCTCTTTCAAGAAACATTACGCGAAAGGATGTTTTTCAAAATTAAGCTTCCGCACGACTTCCGTGAACCTTGAAAAGGTCAGAAAACATAGGATAGAAAACAGTGATCACATGTTGAGCATTAAACCGAGGAACCGCCGCGCCGGCCTATTGTACAGCCTCGCTGACCGTGGTGATCAATAAACATCTGACAGAGCAACAACCAAATCGAGGAATTTCCTTTTGATCTATGTATAAGCAATCAAAGGAGTACTCTAAAAGTCCCGCGGGCGAGGTCACGAACGGAACGGATAGACGACACTGGGATACGCGTTCGTCGAATGCCCACGAAAACCGACGGTCGCGTTGATCGACCATAATCGAGAGGAGAGTATCGTCGTGAACGAGCAGCGACGCTGTTTTATCGAGCCGATGAAAACGTACGATCTCCCCACGCGACTCAAACGTGCATGAACTCTCACCGAGCGAAACTACAAGTACACAATATCCTATCCGGGGAATTGGACAGTCTGGTCCCCAGACTAGTATAATCCTCGTTCGTTGGTCCACGTTGAATCCCGTGGATTATCGGATCGTTGAACGGGTCTCCCGATCTGGCAAACGATCTGTTCACTCCTGTCGATCCCGTTCGACGCGCGTCGAAGCATCGTCCCTCTTCAGCTGTTTCGCACACAGACTGCGACAGTAGACTGGACGCCGCGCCGCAAAAGGACTTCCTCTCTCAAGAACACTTTTCACCATTACTCTCGGGCCAGGCAAAATCTTACTGAATATAGTAAAAAAAGTCGTTCAAGCGGATACGGTGCATCTAATCAGCGTTCATTCCTGCTCGATGCTAATGTCGACCGTTCTAACCCTAGACGAATCTGTCGGAAGCAGCTGAAGACGCTCGGGCTCCACGTCCAGCATGATGATGCACATGAAGCTCTTCCCGGACGCTTGGTCTCGCGGATAGATGGTGACCGCCGCGAATTTGTCCACGGTCCCGTCAACATAGGCTCGCAGCTTCTTGTAGACCTGCGGGAAGTGTCTCCTGAGGGACACACCCCTCAGCTTCAGTTGCCTCTGTATGTTCGCGAAGCTGATCTCCCGGATCCTCTGCGGCGTGTTCTGCCCGTTGTTGCCGGGCATGGAGGTCAACACTAGCATCTCCGGGGACTCCATCTCCCTGGTGATGTTACAGGGCGACGCGGACTGCTGTCTGCCCTGTGGCGACGCGGACGACGAGGACGTGTGGTGTCTGCTAGCCGAGTCCAAGTGGATCTTCGCGCACCTCGACACCAGCTGCCTTTCCCATTTCACAGCCCCGCTGGTGGGCACCTCGCTGACCACGCAGACAGCCACGTAGAGCACCAGCCTAGTGTCCGGGTTGTAGGACTTGCACAGTCTGATCACTTCCGCGTACAGGTCCGCGCCCATCTCACTGGCCAGCAGGTCCGACCATCTGATGTAGGTCGGCTTGCCCAAGTCCACGAAGCCGTTCGCGATGAACTTCTCCGCGGCCTCCGGGCTGGAGAAGAAACACTTGACGGCACCGCGACCGTGAGAAGCATGGCCACGCTTCGCCAATGCCGAGATGTGCTTCAGCGTGATCGGATCCTCCTTCGCTGACGACAACACCTGCTTGCACAGGCTGCCGGCTCGCGAGTGCAAACAGGTCCGACGGTGACGCTGCCAGTGAGCCTTCCTGCACTCCCTCGAACAGTACAGGCAGGTGCAGTTGTGACAGCTCTTGTAGGTTTTCCTCGCCTCGGCCAGGGTAGCCGTGTTGCTGCATTTGTTGTTTCGGCAACGGACGACCTTCTCTGCGGCATTTCCCGCCACCAAACCGTTCGCGTCCTGGTTGCTGTCGAACGAGACCCGTCGGTGACGCCCACCTTTCGACTGCATCGTCGACACCTTCGATGGAATCGTGTCACTGCCCTCGCTCTTCCGTCGCACCAGATCACCCACGTAATGCGCGGCACGATCCTCCGTGGCGCCCTGCACGTCCATCACGCTCCTAGCGGACTCTGCGACAGGCGGACAATCACACGGATCGTCAATATTATCGGGGCCTCATCGGTAGAAGATTTGTGCTCGCGATCCTCGCACCGGTTCGTTATCGTTTGCAATTGCTAATTTTGATGCGTGCTATTCAGCTGCTAAACTGCGGACCCTTTACGCGATTCGTGATGAATGTTATTGAGCACGATCCAGCGAGATGTCAATGCTTTTTCTGTACAGTAAATCTGCGTTTGATAATGCGTGTTTCTTTATCATTTTCAGCAAATATTTTCTAAGAAAATGATTTTGTACGGTGGTCTTCTTCTGGACATTTCTTGTGTATTGGGCTTGGCTGCTTAAAGACGAACGCAAACTTTTCAACTTTGGATGGAAGATTCATTCAAAGTGGAACAGGTATAAAGATTGTTTTCAATGTGATCATCCAAAGCGAGGAAAGTAGGATCAGCGTCTATTTCTGACGAATCGATTGCATGATTCATTCATAATAAAACAATGAAACGGCAGTGATAAGTCTAAACCGATTCAAACAAATGACCTTTTCATGTTCATTTTCTAATGAATTTAATTCCCATTATTACTTCGGTTTTCATCTTTTAAGAAGTGTAAATTCGCCTTAAGTACGATCACTAGACTGCGGATTTAATGTGTTGTGCATTGTTATACTATTGCCCACTTATTAACCCCTTGCCCCACAACCATGTGTAAGACTCGCGGTCAGATAATCGGGCCAAAAATTAGTATCACGAGCCTGCCCAGTGGTGCCTCGGTGTTTCGTTGATGCGCCACATCGTAAACAGCACGGGCCAGGCTCGAGGTAGATTCTTATTGTTATCATTTTGTCTCGATAAAAAGATTAAATACTCAAAATTTTACAGTGGTATGCTTCACAAACAAATAAACACTTTTCTCAAATTGTATTTTTCTAATAGGTACGAGACCTTTCTTGTTCACTGACGATTTGTTTGTAATTATTTATCAAATATCTTACAAAATTTTTTATTGAGACAATTTAGAACGCTTTGCTGAACCGTGGAATGGCACGACGGTTGGGCGCTCTTGTTTTTGTTTCTAGCACACGCTATTAGAACTTAAATCGTAGGGCAATGTTGTTAAGAAGAGAGATTTTATTCAATTCTCGTTTTTTCTTTGTTTTTCGTGCACAACATTTTCATTTTGCACAAAAGTCCGCAGTCTAACGATTTCTCATTGGTAGGCCGCCGATATTAGAATGAAAACTCTGCCAATCGACACTTTCAGTGCGTGTACAATGATGTTTTAAAAACATAGCAACTCATTTAACCTTTGCGTCAATACTATCCACGTTCTTCTTACCAATTACCAACTTCTTTAATATTCTTATTGAAAAATAGCAAAATTGTAGATTTTTATGTTCTCAGATGATCACAGATTAATTTACATTTATAACAATATGAAATGAAACAAAATTTCGGTTATTGATATAAACCCTAGGTTACCCTTAGGTTAAAGCTTTTGAAACAAGATCTCAATAATTATTTGCTAGACCTTCTTCGATTCGATATTATAAACATTTTTTGATTCACTGGATTGTTATACGCATAAGCAGTGTAAACAAATTAATGCGTGCAAAGTGTGTAAAGCTCAATTACTTCAAATTTCAAAACCTACCACAACAATTATAACAGTTTATTTTTCATCCACGGCACTTCATAAGATCTTATCAAAGGTTGATAACCATCAGCATTTTCATAGAAAATGTTGAGCCAATTCGACCATCCCGTCTAATATCTTTAATATATTTACAACAGCAGAGAGCAGCCAAGCACAATAATACGAATATTTGATTAGTAAGTCGACGAACAGACACGTTCGATCGAAGTGTCACAATTATAGCAATGGGTTTCCAATTTTTGCGCAAACGATACCGGTACGATGGACCGTACAAAAGCGAAATGGAACGTGACGATGTAAGCAATGTCGTGTATATGGAATGAGAATGATTACCGTGACAGTTCCCAGTGACAGCAGTGTTAGTAATTCCGTTAAATTACCGTTTCTACCGACGGTGGTCGTGAATCAGTTAACGTGCGTGAAAAACGGAAACGGATTTCTCTCCGTTCCACCTTGAACAATCACCCTCCCGAGTGGCTTTAAGTTCGTTAGTGCAAAATCAAAACCCCAAGTACGAATTTAACGAGAAGACAAAAAATAAAAAAGACACATACGTGTACAAAAATGAGTTGTAAACCGTACATGTTAAATGGTTCCAGAAAAAAGAAAAAAAAAGCGAACTAAGAAGAATATAAAGAACAGACTGAAACGAAGGACGAGAACTTTGAAAAATGCCTTACGAATGTGCTCGGACTTTTAAATCGTTCGCGTCTTCGGAGTTTTGCAGCGGTTCTCGGTCGTCATAAATGTAATTAGCTCTCCGGGTCCCAGAACGGCTAGTATATTGGCACCGCTAAATTCGTCTCCGATCGATAAGCCTCGGATCGAGACGTCTGTATTCGAAGGAGGCGAGATACCGCTACGATTCCGCCTCCCCGAACTTCAGACGCCGTGACTCTTCTCTGGAAAGGTGTAAAACAACATAAGTGGAACTGAATAGATCAACAAAATTATGGAACGGGAGAAACATGTCGCGAGACGCGGTTTTCTTTCTTCTTCATCGACCGATGACACGTTTCACGTTCTTTCCTCTCGATTTTTTCGCTTTTCTCTTTTGTGTCGATCGTCGATCGTGGCTGACGTATATGAGGTAAGGCGATGGCCGAGGTGGGAGACTCGAGATCGCAAGATGGCGTCCGTGTGATCGGAAATACGCTTCAACCCTCTCGGATCTAGCCTTCAAGATGTCTGCCGAATGAAATTTCATTTCTCAATTTCGTCGACAAGGCACAGTGACATATGTGAAAAATTCACTATTTCTTAATCTCTTATCGCTGGCACATCGGCGAGAAAATACTAATTCAATGACAAAACTACATATGTTTTTTAAAATTATTTCTCTTTGAAACCTGCACCTCTTTGTTTCTGGATGTATTTGTGACATTTTTCTGATTAAAATGGTACCACGACACCATTCCTATTTACTTATTTAATTAACGACTCAGTAGAATCTCCATTCCAACTAATCAGTAGAACATGAATGTTTTTACAATCTTAGATTATCCTACAATCTTAGATTATCCTACAATCTTAGATTAAATCCTTGTGTATAATAAATCGCGGTGTATATGGATCGCTTTCGATGAATCTCTTCGCATGAGTATTCATATATCACCGGTTCGGATAATCGAGGTTTCACCGTATCGCGGATTAAACAAACAAATATGCTCCAAATGGTGTCGTGTTTGTTCTCATTTTAATCAGAAAAATCTCCCAAATGTGTTGGCCAAAATTTCATAAGAAAATAATCAAGAGGTTGTGTCACTTTTTCGCAAACATCGGGGACATCTGTTCCGCATCTACCGTGATATGTCACTCAAGATATGTCGCGTCTACGGATGCGAGAAGGTCGAACGAAATTTCCTGGTCCATCATTCCATGTAACGGTGTCAACGTTTCAGTGTTCTATGTATTTTTCGTGTAACTTCGTGCAGTCAAAAATAAACGTAGAAGTATTTGTCATAGTATTTGCAATGTAAGCATTTATTTCTAATGCAAATGTTTTGTTTATATTTACGAACGACCCTCAAAAATGTTTGCACAAAAACTCGCAATGTGGTTGTCTGTGTTCGACAAACTAAACCAATACGCTGTATTCAAATGTAAATTTGGTTACAGTGAACGAATGAATTTATTGGAATGGATTTTATACTATACATACATATATATATATATACACACACATTAACAACATGAAACCGGTGACTCATTTTCTAACAGATAGCTGAGTTGGATAAATTCTATCACAGATTGTATGAATCACAGCTTCAATGACACGTTACACTTCCATTCCAAACTGTTTTCTCCTATTCTATAAATCATAAATGTTTCAATGCTTTGGCGATAAAACCGATTTGTTAAAATCGACTTTTACACATTAGACTACATATACAGTGTTTACTATATATATTATCGGCCAGGAGATACTATACTTATCCACGCGACCTTACATTTCTCGGCGACCGAGGTTTCTTAAGCTTCTTGGCCCCTCACGAGGTATATCTCGCTACAGTGGGGATAGTTCTAGGACTTTTATCGGCTAGGAATTTGGGACATATATAGAGTAAACACTGTACATACTAAACGTGGTTATTTGTGCACGTAGATATTTGGAATAAAAGTCTCAATCGTTTACTAATATTTAATATTTTGCATTAGTATGCTTAACATTTTGTTCCATGTTTCTAGTACTTAAGGGTGCAGTATTCAATTTAGACTCGTTTTCTACATCTAATCTGTTGTCAATGGAATGCAAGATGATGTGTTGTTTATTTGAAATGGATATTTTCTAAAAGTTTCATCACACGTAGCATGCAATTTACCTGAAATTGTGCGCGAAACACGGACACCGTCCTTTGCAATGACGAAATGAGAGGAAACCGAACGATTGTTGCATATAATATTCACTAGGAAAACTCGGACGACGTAAGAGGAAAGATAGATAGATAGATAGATAGATAGATAGATAGATAGATAGA
>CM052139.1:15661500-15700196 GCA_028454255.1 Halictus ligatus | reverse complement strand
GAGAGAGAGAGAGAGAGAGAGAGAGAGAGAGAGAGAGTGAGAGAGAGTGAGAGAGAGTGAGAGAGAAGGGGTGCTTGTGAGGGTTGAATGAGAAGGCGAAGTGAAACATAATCGGAGCGCGTAAATTGGGAACGAGAAAGATGCATGACGATTTCACGATTCAGATGTTAACATGGAAATGTCACGTTTTCGGACCAGCGAAATTACGTGACAAAGTACCCGCGCAACATGGCACAAGATTTCGAAATCGAATAGTGAACTCTTGCATTGGTACGCATCCACTGCAGCGGCTGAAAAATGCTGTCGAATCGCAGCGCGAAAATAACTGAGATTCTGTGGACGTTTTAAAAGCAGACACTTCCGCAGATTATCATCGCGCGGTTGTATTCACATTGCATCTTATGAATTTTCAACGAACGCTCTAGATCCATTTCACTCATGAATTATTAATTTCCCTTGCGAGACTGTTTCATGTATATTAAATTTTAGTCCTTTTCGTACGGACGCGAAGAACAATTACCCAATCGCTGCGGTTCATTGACCGTCTCAATGGCGTACACGTTTGTGTAATTAGCGGGCTGCGGATCTTTAAACGTTTATGGCTTCCGAAGATATTCGAGTAGCAATAAAATGGACATTTTAATTAATTTTTGTATGTGTTTTTCACTGTGTAATGAAATTACCAATTTAGTTAAGAAAATTCTATTTCCATTTTAAATTGTCAATTTAATTAAGACGATTCTATTTTGTTTATTTTTTTTTACTGTGCAATGAAATTATCAATTTAGTTAAGAAAATTCTATTTTCATTTTAAATTGTCAATTTATTTAAGAAAAATCTATTTTGTTTCGTATTTTACGCGCTTGATTGTCCGATCGTTGTGCTAATATGGATTTTAAAGACTTAATGTACACAGAAACTGGAATCAAAGAGAAATTTGTGTAACCTATCTAGGGTTCTAAATATTATACATCCGAAACTTTATTAAAACTTTTATATTCTATTCCTATTGGTCCATCTTGGGAAGTCGAAGCGTTGCAGACACTCATTTAGAATGTACGATAAACTGTTCCACTATTTATACACGTTGATAATCAATTAAGTTTGTCTTTACACTATTTCGTATTCTGCATGCAACAACATTTTATGTAATAATCAACTTAGAAATGCGTTTTCAGAATTTGTTTAAACTCAGTGAATTTTTTTCAAACTGGCAATCATAAAAGTTGTACAAAATCGCGGTAATTTATTTAAAGAGAGAAAATTAAAAAGTGAAGATTCAGTGAATACTGATATACTTCATATATCAGTATAAGAATATTAATATTTAAAACTGGACAACTAAAAGATCAAAAATCTGAGCTACAATCAACGTGCAAGCAATTTGTTAGAAAATATAATGAAAAATCAAGATACCTTCAAATGAAGATGATTTGGTTGAATACAAACGACAAGTTTACCGGTTCTCCTCAATTGAAATATTGAATCGACATTGTGCACTTGTCTTCTCTACTTCTCATTGTAATAACGGAAGAAATTGTTAATCGGCTAATTGAGGAGGTTAAGGTAACTTGTTGGCAGTCGCTAGTGTTTTTCAGTAATTTTCTTAATTGAACCAATAGTTCGTTTAATATTCATTGAGCCTCGTATAAATACACGTGTATTTAACTATTTCAACACGGCTTTCAACATTGGATGTATTTATATCTCAGCAATTATAATTATTGCCCCTCATAAAAGATAACAGGAAATACGTTCACGTTAGCCAAACTGTGATAAATAAATTAGAAACATTTATACGACATCTGTTAACCCTTGAAATTTCATACCGATAATCTGACTATTGAAATAATATAATTTACATGACTTCATTATTATATAAAAGAATTATTATAGAAAATATTTATAACTATTACAGAAAAGAATTTATTATTATAGAAGTAACAAAACATTTTTATTTATGATGAATCTCCCCAAGCATAACATATTTTATTTCAAACAGTGACCCTTCGCGAAGGATGTTACATTATAAAAATTATTGAACTACCGATTTTATGCATTTATGGCCATAATTGAATAGTTATAATTTTAAACATATTTTTATCTTCATTTTAAGAGTTACAAAGTAATCTATAAAAATTGCAGTTTATATAAAGATTCGCAATGTAATAATCGATAACATACATAATCACTAAAAAGTAAAACTTAGCCATCTGTATAACAAACACAATGCCATGTTGAAAGGGTTAACTGTATATGTAATAGTAGATACACGTGTACTCAAATGAACACGTCCTGAGATACGTATACTGTGCGTGGCTGTAAAGAAGACAGCTGGAAGGGACGTCGATCTGATTTGTTACTAGTAGACTGCGGATTGTATGCATCCATGACAAAAATAAATTGGTGTAATTTCAATTGCGCAATGATTAGAAGGTTTTGAAAATATCAATATATCATTTTCACCTTATCATCATGATCCCAGTAAAATTTACTGTACACCGATTCAAATTCTTTCAAACATTTGGTTCTTGTAATCTTTGAACTATACATCTAGATCTAAATATATTTTAGTAAATTTTAACCGAATTTTTGGGAGAAATCCCTGTACGGTACTTCTTGGACCGAGGAGAGAGTATACCACTTCAAGGTTAAGATTGATAAAGAAACAGAAAAACTTCTATACGCCTGCTGTTTCCTGTAATTTTTATTTTGCACGAAGATTCTCAGTCCAGTTATTAGGCATATACATATAATTTTGTTATTGGTCAAAATAACTCGTGTCTTCTTTTCGGCCAAGGATAGTACACGTAGAAGAAATAGGGATCTCTTGTTCGTCCATTCAAAAAGTCACCAATTAAAGTTGCTGGCTCACACAGAGTGACTCCTTGTTAACATCTGACAGGGGTGGGGAAGGGTGGGGCTGAAGGGTAACCGACGAGTTGTAGACGCGAGGATGGAGACACGCAAGCAGGAAAGATACATACACATAATAGAGCTCGTAGGAGAGTAAAGATTAGGTTTTTTTGTTATCGCACTCTCGAGTCCCTCGAGAGGATCCGCCTCAGAACGAAAACTTACATAGTCCTCCTACCTTGGAGGTCTTGGCGTAGGTCGCTGCAGCTCTTCCCGGCTTTCGCATTCGCCTGTCCAACGTTTGTTCGATGCCGCATGGTGGCGGATGCGCCAGTCGTAACTGGTCCTGGCCCAGGACTCGGGGTTCGCGACGCGGATGGCAGCCCGAGGAGGGAATCAAGGACGTCCTCCAGGGTCGTCGAGCCGGGGCTCGGCTTGTTCCGCAGAAGAGCTGCCGTCGCCATCGCCTCGTCCGTATCGCTCTGGCCCGATCCTAATCGGTTTCATGTAGGGGTCAAGAAAGTGACAGAGACATCCGCGTCATCCTCTTGGCCTCGAACGTTCGTTTCTTTGGATAGTTTCTGATCGTCGCGTTTCTCGTGCGTGGCGTTTCGTCCGATTTTTGTGTCTCTTCCTCGGTTTCTCAGTTTTTTCTTTTTCTTTTTTTCTCTCTCTCGTAATTAGGTATGAACCATTTAAACGTGTTTCAAGTAGCTACCGATTTTTCCCGATTTTCTGCCCATTTATTCTAACATGTGGCTTGTGAAATTTTAGTTGGTACCTTTAGCTCTTCCGTCCGGATGTTTCGTTACCAGAGATTTGTGTCGGAATACTTAATTTTGTAGGACGCTACTCAGATAGTGCGAAATTAAGTTGCTCTGATAATTACGAAATCAACACTTCGCCGACCGGAAACATATTAATGGGCTTCTAAATGACTGTGCTATATCGACAAAAACTTTGAAATCTATTTTTAAATAACGATCCCAGAAGAAATTACTAGATTACTTAACGCTATTCATTAATTAGCGATTGAAATTGTTACTATTATTAAAAAATTCACTATGAAATTCTTAGCTATGAATCGTAGATTTTTTAAATACTGTGAAGTAATCACCGGTAAGTAACGTGTTAAAAATGGTTGTAAGAAATTCAGGATACTAAACTAGATTCTAAGAAGGTGTATTGTAATGGTAAGGTATTGTAATATTAACCATGATCGAAGAACTCATAGTGAAATTACGAGTGCAGTATCAGTGATCTGAAATTTCGAACGCATCTACGTTTCTCTAAACTTCGTGCATAGGAATTTTGCAATGAATGATAGTCTATGCAGTCTAACGGAATGTAACCTTTAACATATCAATGGGTTTAAGCATTATTAATCTTCTGTGTTGGATTAATGTTTTTTACAAGTAAGAATATCCTTGGAAGATCTCAACCCTCCTATTTTTGACATGAATGTAATTGAGGTTTGTAAAATTTTTTAATGGAATGCATAATTTATGGAAATCGGATTCAAAGAAATTTTTGTTTTGTATATTAAAGGATTAATAGTGTTAAAAATAAAAGTAAGTGATTACCGACTATGAACAATAAATATTAAATGTATCGATCTTTACACATAAATAATTTATACATTAAAATTTCTATCATCTAAGATTCCCCGTGCTTCAGAATAATTTTAATGTTAGTTAATCTTGGAGTTTTAAAAAGCTTGTACTTATATTTGTTAATAGAGTTTCATCAATTTTTTAATATCATATTTAACTATTTCTTTGAACAACAGTATAATTTTAACTACATAGTTAGTCACCAACACAGGAGATAAAATATTTCCGTACCCAATTACTAATTACGTGTATTTGCCAGCCAACAAAAAGCAGTTAATAAACAAACCTGATCATTTGAAAAATGAGAATTGTCGTTTAGTGAAAATTGTTTACCTATTTTAACGAATCCCTTATTTTCACAGTATTTATTTCTACATTCATAGTATCGTTACTGAGTTCAGTTTAGTTATTTACAAACTAACAGTCACGACTCAATAATTTAAAACTTGAAAGAATAATTTCGTCGAATTTTTTCTTACTGCCAGTTCAAAATAGATAACTTGAAGTCATAACTTTCAATTTGATAGATATTCACCGATTCAAAGTCATCGAGTGGCACGATCAATAATAAAAGTTAGGCAATGTTCACGCAACGCACGGAACAATGCGTGTTTTATCTTTTCAATGTTTGAGTATCACGTAACACTGGCTACAAAATGGACATCGATTGCTACTTGAAGCATGTTCACTGAAAGCGCGCGAGGTGCGTATGCGAAGAGGTCGAAAAACCTCTCAGCCGACCATCAAAGTTCTAGGGTGCTCGTCACATGTTTCGTTGGGGTGTCTGCCAAGGGCCCTTTTAAACGCCACTTTTTTCGGTAGACGTCCATTGCAAAATATTCTACACTTTCACCGTGTTAAAAATGACAAAAAAATCTTGATACAAATTTTCAAATATTTTTACATCGTCCAATAGAGCAGTTGTTAACAAATTGCGTACGGCTTTCTGCCCCATCAATTTTTCAAACACCAATACCTTCTATTTTTTAAAACTATTAGCATTCGTCTTACCGAATTCCTATTGAAGAGTGCAATTCTCTTTTATCTATTAGAATTTGTGAAGAAGACGTAATATATTCAAAATATTTACGGATTGGTTTTTCAGAAAAGCATAATTGAATGATGTAACAGAAACAGAGAATGTAAAACACTCCATTTTTACAATGCATCAAGGAAAACGAAGAGTATTATCAACCATTGATCAAAAGCATAAGATTAGTGATCACCAGACTGCGGATGTTACGCATTTATGACAAAAATAAGTACCCTTTAAACGAGGAGCATCATTACGAAAATCGTGGAATACGGATGTATTATTTACAACTTGTTAAAATGTTTAAAATAAGAAATAAATGTCTACGCATCTCCCGCATCTCACAAGTAATGGTGACAATTTTGATTTCGCGTAAACATCCACAATATAGTAATTAGAAAGTGAAATGAAAACAAAAATTGGTTTCGCGCTTTCCATCTTCATTCATCCTTTTCTGGCGAGTTTGTTGGCAAAGTGGAACTTGAGAACGATATGGCCGGAAGTCTGCACACGCAACACGTTAACAAACAGCAATGCCGAAGACTCACAGCAACTTCGACGTTTTATCATCAAACAATAAGTGTCCTTACCTCGATCAAGTCGAAGAGAAGCCACGGCTCGCCCCGGAGTCTCTTTCGAACGTCGACTATTTTTTACAAGGTTCCCTTCGGGCCCGACGTTTCTTCCAGACAAACTCGTAACGAGCACCCCGGAGTTTTCGTCTCAGCGAAAGTTTTTCCAAACTTCCAACCGACTCGAACAGCCGAGAGAACTTCCGAACGCACTCTGCATACGCGGGCAGAACTCTCTCGCGGAAAGAGAGGGAGAGAGACAGAGGAGAGAGAGAGGGGTGGAGAGAGAGAGGGAGGGAGGGAGGGAGGGAGGGAGAGAGAGAGAGAGAGAGAGAGAGAGAGAGAGAGAGAGAGAGAGAGAGCAGACTAAACTCCGCGGGCACAAACGTTCGATGAGACGCACTTGTAAGATGGGCTCTTTGCGTTGCATAGAGACCGGCAGCGATTTTTGTTCTAAGGGGATGCCACCCCCTCAATGAGAAAGTAACCGAACCAGTCCAATGAGGACCTGGAAATTAAACTTTCCCAACTTCTGCGCCTCTTAGATCTCTGAGATTTCTTATTCTTGCATTTACTGTTGGTTCAGGACTTGCAAATCAAATTGCTAGAACCATTTACACAAGTTCATAATTTTAGTTTGATTTCGTATATTGTATGTAAAGGATTATTATCTTCTAACAGATGCTCCTTCGATATTTAAACATTAATTCCTAAATATGCACACCATATTCTTTCGTATTGTTTAACTAATCTAGTAATACTTTCGAATATTTCATAAAAATTCGATCAAAATTTATTAAATTCGCAGATCACATTCTCTAATATTCTTCAATTATTCGAATAATACGTTCCAATATTTTAAAAAATGTTTAAGCAATATTTTTAAGATATGCAAAGTACAGATAAATTTTAAACATCAAAACAGTATATATTCGAATGTCCTCTAAGTATTCGAATCTCGGAACGAACTGAACAGAACCTCAAACAATTTTCGAATGTACAAACACGTGACGAAGTAACTCATAGAGGGGGAGGGATTTGGTTCGACAATCGCAGCCACTTATCGATTACCCCTGGCAAAAAGAATCGCTGCCGGAATCTGTAAAAATCGGATACGAGGAAACAGTGAGGACGGTGTACTTTCCTCGTGCGTGTATTCTGAATGTACGGGCAGAGCAGGGTCGTAGCTAATCACGAGGACAGAAAAAAAGAAAAACAAGAAGAAGAAGAAGAGATATAGAGGATGTGGGACGGAGGTGGTTACTTGTAGGGTGTATTGCAGACGGCTACGATTTTTCTTCACCCGTCATCTACACTTCTACGTTGGTCTACAGTGTGCTCTCTACTTGCACTGTTTCTACAACTACCAGACGCACGCAGGCTAGCCTAAGTTCTATAGCTGGAACGTTCTATTCCCTTCGGACGGGGCTCCACGGAAAAGCACAGAAGTCGAAAACGAAGCTGAAATACAGGGTTCCTTGTTCGAACCGCCGTTTACCAGATATTTACGTGGCAATTTCGTTCTCTTTCTACCAGAAGAAACGGCGGAACTGTTTTTCTTGTTCTTTTATGTTGCCTTTTTTTTCTTTTGTGCTCTATTTCTAGGTGGAAGTACATCGAGCGCGCGCGCGAACACGCAAATCACGCGGTTGCAAGAACAAGTCGTGAAACAATATAAAAAAGGAAACACTAGATTGGGAGAGAGAGAGAGAGAGAGAAAGAGAGAAATAAGATAGAAAAGAACGAAAGACGGAAGCGATGGTGCGGCGAAACAAATACAGCACTTACCGTGACGACACAAGCAGAGCGCATCAACCAAATTAATCGATACGCGTTTATAGATTGTATGTATATATTCTGGATAATTCTTAAAATGTTGGTACAAACATCGTAAAGGTTGCGAGTAAAATTTCTTGTACGCTACAACTACTACAATAGCAATAATGCTAGCTGCAGTTTCCGCTGGCGGACACAAGTTTATATCCATTATCTTAATATAATCTAATCTATAATTACTTATATTTTATATATAATAAATCAATTAATTAAATTTTAAAAAGTATATCAATATTATATATTTATTTAATACGTAGGTAATTGCGTTGTTACTGTTGTAGTAGTTGCAGCGTATACGAAATTTTACTCGCAACCTTCACGATTGTTGTACCAACATTATACGAATTATCCAAAATATATGTATGTAATTTATGTATACATATGTGTGTGTGTATATACATATACGTATACTCAAGTAAAGATATTGCAAACGGAGATCCGGTATTTCGACGAGATACCCGAATCGATGAAAAAGTAGAAAATAGAAACTGGGATGAGTGAATGGGGGATTGAGAGTTTACCATTAATGACAGGGTTTCTCTAAATGAGTCTGAAGAAATCGTTATTATCGTTGAACTAATTATAAACGGAAGATAATAGTATTACTAGTATCGAAAAATTAACATTAAAATTAAACAACATTAAAATTTTTATCGAAGCAGAAGTATTTCATAAATCTACCGGTCAAATCACCGGCTTTAGATTTGTTATTCCACAATTATTGAAATTAAAAAGATGCTTCTACGAAAAATAAATGAATACATTTCTTTATTCAATCACACGCTATAATACAACTCGCAGAGAATGCAAATAAGTGGACTCTTTTAATTTTTATATCGAGGTTGATGATTTTACATGTAAGAATAAGTCCGAGGGGAGAATGACATTTTTTCGCTCGACACCTCGTTTTCGAGAAAATCAAGTTTAAAGATCCCTCGAGTTGGCGCGATTTAGTATACGCAGGAAGTAGAATTGGTTGGTCATGATCAGACGCGTCAGACGATCCGTATCTAACAGCACGCGTATTCGTTGCATTTTAAAACTTGATTTTGTCGAAAACGTGGCGTCAAACGAAAAAATGTTATTCCTCTTTTTTCGATTTACTTGTATGTATAGAATCAACGTGTCCAATTGTATCACCCATCCGGCGACACCCTGTATAACAGTCAATTTGAATGATCATAGGTTCATAGGTTTAGCGTTAAGTATGTTGATATTTATACGAATTCAAATTTCAAAAATTTGTTCAGATAAAAATGAAAGAAAATTGGATTTAATTATCTTTGGTACTATTAACGAAATATTTTTGCAATGTCACATACTGATGTATAACAGCTTTATCAATTTTTGTCTTATCTCAAAGATGAGTAGAAATCATTTTTACAACAGACCCGCTTGATTTTATGAAGTACATATTGAAACGACTGCACGACTGAATTGAACGCTTTTTAAAAATAAACTTTTTTGTTACCTCGGTAGATTGCACAAATATTTTCACGAGTGACTGTATTTTTAACGATTTATTGGATATCTGTCACAAGGAGAGTTCTTCCTTTAGTAAAATCATACGTGTTAATAGAAAATATTATTTATTTCTTTGCATTTTAACCTTGAGATGCAGTGATCTGGAGCTGGAAGTAACACCAGTAGTGTAAATTTATATAGTAAGAAACGCGTCGATCACTTCTCGGCTAAGTGGACTTTGCGTAAGAGAAATTTAAAGCCACATTGGAAACTGTAGACACTTGCAGCTTTCGTCGTTTCTTTAACAACTGTTGTTCAAGCAGATAGTTCGAAATTTCGATATTTACTTTTTTCTGGTAGAAGTCAGGTTTTGTAGAAACACTTTATAGAAAATCCGACAAATATAAAAATTGACTTTTCGCTTTGCATTACAGTCTGTTGTCATTTTTATTAATAAGACAATAATTCAATAAAAAGCTTTTTCGAATTTCTTTACGGTAATTTGGATTGCACATTTTTAGACGTTCTTACGTGTTTGATATGTCTGATCACTTTCTAGGCTTCGCAAAAAGTTAAATGACTTAAATTACCAATAGAAAAGTACCATTAGCAAGAGCAGGAAATTTTCTTCGCATGCATAACAATTAGTCAGAAAACGTTCATACAAAAGTTTAAATTTTTCCTACTCCTTGCTTCTGGACTACTTTAAACATTGTCGAACGACTCGAAACATTTTCTGATGGCAATAGATTTGTATTCATTTATAAAGAAATTGGCTAAGCAAATTATAAAACAATAAAAGATTAGAGAAGCCTAATAATATTGTTATGGCGTTTTCAATGTATCAAAATGATTAACGCGTGAAATGAATTTTTATTTAACTTCTTCTCACAAACAATGCAAAAAATTTTTATTTTACACACAGACAAACGGCCTAATTATTAACATTTACGAATCTATTTTGGGAAAATTCTTTGCTGCATATACATATCATTATTAAATGGAAATCAATAATAACGGTTCCTTGAAATCGCTCGAATAAAATCTATTCTATCTACGAATCTCCGATTCATGCGGAGAGGTGGCGGGGGTAAGAAAAAGAAGAGAGAAAAATTAACGAGAGAGAGGGGGAGAGAGAGAGAGAGAGAGAGAGAGAGAGAGAGAGAGAGAGAGAGAGAGGGAGACTGCAGAAGAATACTGAACGTAGGAGTATAGGAGCATCAACGCAAACAACACAAAGGGTGTAAATGACAATAATTTATTGTTGTCAAAGGGTAAATACGCTCTACAAAGAAATGATAAATCGTTGGTGTGTCCGAACAATAAGTACGGAATTACTTAAGAAAGGCAGAAGCACCGGCACGCAGAACTGTTCGGTATAAGAGAGATAGATAGATAGAGGGAAAAAGAGAGAAAGATAGACACACACACACACACAGAGAGAGAGAGAGAGAGAGAGAGAGAGAAATCGCTCGCGATACAATCGGTATTTCTAGCGTGGAGATGAATTTTCTTTTCGCCAAACTCGCGGCAAGCAAGATGGAACGAAAACGAAAGAAAACACAGAGAAACAAATAAAGTACACATTCATCGTTAAATAATACATGATTACCGACGGTTCTGCGAACACTGCACTCGTAATTAAATGAGTAACAATAATAATGGCATAATAATAATCAATAATAATAATAATAATAATAATAATAATAATAATAATAATATCAACGCGTTTGCAAGTAATAATGAACGGTGTATACGAATCCATACGTGTTTCCTTCGTACGTATACATATATATATATACATCTGGACAGATTGTTATATATATGTATAAGAACCGAGATAGCTAAAGATAAAATATAAACGTGTGGACAACTTTACAGTAAACATACATGAACGCAAAAAAGTAGACTACTGGTAAAAGTAAAGGAGAGAGACTAACGCGTCTGAGAGAGACGGGAGAGTGTTTGTTTAGCGCAACGAATGCGCATTACTAGGTGAGTAAAGATTGTACGGTTCTGGAGAACAAAATAGTAGAGTTATAAGGTCAGGAGGAGGAGCAGGAGGAGGTGAGGGATGCAATTACTCGTGGAGCAAACGTGGCAGAGGGAGTGAGCCTACACGGGGTTGGTTCTTCCAACGACGGGGTGGGGGGGGGTGCGCGCGGTCGTAACAAAGTAACAAAGTTTTACTACAAAATATTCTTGTGACCAAAATAAAAAACACGGTTTTCTCCTGGTTTTGTAAAAACGAACGAGGCTTATAAAAAGTCTACCAGTGGGTCTGTCAACGAGCTTCGAGTCGAGGCGGCAGATGGAACCTCGAGTCGAGAGACCGCCTGTGGAATGACGAAATATACGCTGGGAACGTCGGCGAGATTCGAGAAAGATCCTTTTCACGGAAATCGTCTCTGTTATACGAGAGTCACAGCACTCCCTCTTTATAAGCGCACTTCCTCCCCTGTAACGTCACCCTGGACCGTACAGGTCATTCTCGTTCTTTCAGCGTTCCCATCCGATAAAACCGGAAACAATTCCGGAGGATTTGCGAAATTGTGTCTGTCGTTCTCTATAAGTGAGTCGGGCGAAGGTGTGCTTATACAGAGAGAATACTGTGAAATCGAACGTCAACGTTGCTTCGCAGACTCTTGAGAGGTGTTCACGGTTTCTCTAGACTCGTCGACGCTCGACAGAAATTTTCCAAAGAAAGAGCATGTGTAGAAAGAGAGTGAGAGATTCTCGGGATTAGAATCGTCGTATCTGTGTTTGAATTTCGTTTGAAGTGTACGGGAGATTAATCCAGACCCTCGAGCAGTTCCGATTTTACGGTTCAACGTTCACGAGCGGCAAGCTGACGAAAACGATAAACGAGAAAGCTGTGTTGATAACAGTAATCGACATGGGCGTTTATTGCTCTAATCTCGGCTCCCGCGATCGCTAAATTGAGGCGACTGAATGGAAGTGTCTGCCCCTTTCAGCTAGCCCACGAGCTTTTGCACCTATATATTGACAATGAAAGCACTGGGAGTGAACGATTCCCGTCGAGTGGACCTACTATAAGCGATACAAAATCCTAGGCTGTATAATTAAGCGAATCGTATGCGGCTCAAGCGGAACGAGATTGTTCTTCCTTTCACTCGCAGATGATCTAGAATCGTCTGCAAGATCTACGATTCATTCATCAATCTGCAATAAGTGTCATTATGTTCTTTCCGTTGAATTACCGATCTAGACATCGATTTAAATGATGAGAATCTACTAATTGTATTGCTAATGAAAATAGAACGATTGATATCTCCATACGTTTATATCGACAATTTTGAAAGTAATTTTTAATATCTCTTCACATCTTTTAATATTTCTTTGGGATACAGTTATAGAAGGTGTTCCAAAACAGTTATAGAAGGTGTGCATGATCCACAGTAACATGTTCCATGAGTAAAATAGTGTTCCTGTCATTTATTTCCGCACTCGTGCGTACATTTTTGTTTTTTACAGATTAGTACAATTTTTAGACATCGTGTTCGATTGTCTAGAATACGCATAATTAAGTAATTATTACAAGTATTTAACAAATAAATTATGTGTCAAAATCGTCTTATTCCTCATCAATAGAGTATAGTTGAAATACCCTCTATAAATGTACACACTTTCTCCTAATCACTTAAAACTAAACATTTTAACGTTGAAAAGTAATTTCCGAGTAAAAAAGTGAGTTATTCTTCCAAAATTTAGAATCATAACTTTTTTATAACTATTTTCATACGTATGTACAACGAACGAAGTTTCCAGTTGCATAACTTTCAGCATACAAGCTTCTCGTTAAATAGAATACAAAAATAAAATTTTAATTCGTTGTAAACTTGATTATATATTTATAGTTCGTGTGGTTCACGTAACATTCTTTATACAAATAGAGATTTATAGCCGTAAACAATTCGGAAATGATCCTCGAACCATACGAAAGACTCAATAATTCACTGATAATCCAAAATATCGTGCGTATTTTCCGAAAATATTTAAGTTTACCGAATCTACACATTCTTTGCATAATAGAAATTGACGCATTATCGAACACAGTTAACGAAGCGATACAACGATCAACTAATCACAAACTGTCCTTTCCTCGTCACTTTTCTAATTTTATAATTCCAAGAACACTTGATCCGACGCTACTAACATCTTTCTCGTCAGAATACGGTATACGAGCAACAGAACGATTTTTTATAGCCTCGAGTATCATTCTAAATACAAGATAACCGCCGTTAGCATAGTTAACAGACTAAAAGCTACCTATACGTACCAACGGAATAAAAAATTTCTCCAAAAATATCTACTCTGTCCCCACAACAATAACACCGTTGCGTAACGAATCACGTATGTACCATTCAACGTTGTCGACTTAATGCTACGACTTTGAACACTCCATCGTGCCTTGGACCAAAGGACACGTGCGAAGATTCGAGCGGAACAGAATTTTCAATAAATTTCCAATCGCTTACTATGCAATGTGAAACAAAAGAACAAAAAGAACGACACATACGACTTGCAAAAAGTGAAACACAGATCGTGATACAAAACGAAGAAGCAGTTCGAAAGCTACGTAGGATATATAAAAGAGCGTGACTCTGCGACTTGTTCGATCGATTCCTTGATTGGCAGCGATTTCGTGTGATCGATCGAGACATCGTTGGCAAATTATATACAAAAGAGAAACCGGAAGTCACGGAGTCGTTTGCAGCGAGGAGCGTGCGATCGTCCTCGATCGTCGACAAATTGAATGCGAGTTGCGACAAGATACAAAAATAATTTCCCCCTCCGATATCGAAACACGCTGCCGCGTCGACGAGAAAAATAGTACGCATCGCAGTGATCACGTGGACACTGTGAGATCACAATGACGAAACGAGGCTTCGATTGGAGAGCGTACCAAACGCTTCCGAGGACGCTGACGAGTGCACGATCGTCGAAGCTTCGCGCGCAGACAGGTCTCGAAACTACGTCAGACAAAGCAGTTCCAAGAAGATCGTTCACCGATCCCTGCCAACTGCCGCGAACGGTTCTGAACAGACCCAGAGAGGAACACGCGGAAACGCTGACAATTCGTCGGAACAATGAATTCGTCGAGTGACGATGGCGATATACCCTATCCCCCAGTTCGCACGACTTTGAAGGCGAAAAGACATCAGAAAATGCGAAACTATGTTCGGAAATTGATGTTCCCTGGCACCCAGAGTTTTCGTTGTTCCTTGACAAGCACTAGAAGTGTTTCGAATAGCTGATAACGAGGATCGCTAGACTTCTATAGGTCCGAGAATGTTTTCGTAGAGACACCATACAGTAAAGAGACACGAATAAGCTATGTCCCTAGCGACTACGCCTAAACCCCACTGCGAATGCTACCTCTGGCGAAAGGCGTCCGATTGGATACAATTTAATGGATGGTCATTAGTCATCCATTAGTTGATTGAATAAACTGTTAATTGGTGTAAAAGTTGTTTATGTATTCCCATAGAAAATCCCTCAATTGATGCTAATTTCAATTTGACACTTGGATGACGAAAGGTGGGTCCACTTTGACTCAGACTAAACATTCCATTTAAATTCTAATCTATTCGTACCTTCTCTTGTGCCTACATTTACTATTGCTTCAGGTACTACTTGGTGTAAAAGTTGTTAATATATTGGGCATAGAAAATTCCCCAATTGATGCTAAAGGAACTGGTGGTACAGTCCTAAAAGGTCTTTAAAAAAAAATGGAAACTGGAGAATAACAATTTTTTATGAATTTTCTATGCGTTCGTAAGAATTTATCTGGAATTTTGCCTAATAAATGTAGCTTGCCAGACAATGGCTGTATTCAAGACTCCGATCATACGATACCCTGAACACTGTCCCTTTCCAGTCTAGCGTGCAAAACGTAAACGCTACTTTGAACCTCGTCATCGCTACAATACTCTGACCCTGATCGATGCTACGATACCATGAATGTCTCGTGTTTCTTTCAACTCGAGGGTGAAAAACGTGAACGACAAGCGTTTGCCAGGGGTAGCATTCCTCCGGGGACTAGTGAATCGTCTTCGTCAGCTTATATCTATCCAAGCGGTAGAGCAACGGACCGTCGAGGATTCGTCTGGCGCGTTGTTATCGCGATCATAGAACGGCAACATGGTATTCCGGTGGTTCGCGGCGACTGTACGTGTTCCCTCGTTCGGTCTCTTTCGTTTCTGACTTTCCGCTAGGCGAGCAGCAACTCACCGCGGTGATGTCGTTGCTGTTGTTGCGGTTGCTGCTGGTGATGATGCTGACGGTGATGGTGATGGGTATGGTGATGATGGTAATTGAGTGACGAGGACGGTGACGGGCAAAGGCTACCGCCGCCGCCGCCGCTACCGCCCAGCTGGTGTTGCTGGCCATCGTCGCGGGTTGGTGTCAGGTCCAAGAACAGACCGGAAGTCGCGGAGTCGACGCAACTGCAGGATTCAGTAGCCGTGGCGTTGCATCCGGGACAGCAATCGGTCTCCGTGGCCAAACTCATCGGCGTCTCCGGCGAGTCCACGGGTCTCGTGCCAACGAACGAGCTCTCCATCCAACACAGCTTCACGCTCCCTTCGCAGCAGAACAGGTTCAATAGATTAGATAGATCGCGATCAATAGATCAGACCGGCTGACTCCTTCAAAATCACGCTCTTTTTTTCGAGATTTTTCTTCCTTTCTTTCTTTCTTTTTTTTTTGGTTTCTTAGAACGGGAAGGAACGGTGACTAGTGCTACAAACTTTCGCAAACTTTCTCGGCCGGTGAGTGTGTTTGTTGCTGTTTGTAGTAAGGTAGACCTCGGGATTGTCTCATTCCCGATCGTACTGTTTTTTGTCTCTAGTTTATTACGTCACGTGATTTTTCTCGACTGTCTAGTCCAAGACGGAAAGCTTCTTCGAACGACACTGTTTAGTTAATTCGTATTAGTGAAGCGTCTAATACGGAAATATTAATTACAACGCAGATAAGCGCACGGCGTGTGACAGTTATGGTCGTGGAAAATGTTATTACCGAGAAAGAGTGGATATGAGGGGTTCGTTACGTTGGTTGACGATGAGGAGTGTTGGCACGCCAGATCGCTGATACAGTGGCCCTTCAAGTATCGAGTGACGAAATGGTTGGAGTTTGCTGGATAGTTGGTAAACAATTATATTGGCTCAGCGATGTATGTAAATTGATATGTTTTATACAACAGCAGCTTGAAAAATGTATTTCAGCTCGTTGTTGCAATTGTAAGAGAATTTAAAGAATTCAATTGAGTACGAGTAATTTGTATAAGCGGAAATAGAAGTACAATGTTTACTTGATATATGTCCAAAACACGGATTTAGCCATATATATATAATATTCTTTGATCCACGCCGTCCGTAGAAAAGGGCAGCGAAGTTCTACAGGTCTCGGTTCACGGCCCCTCAAAGGGTATACCCCGCGGCAGTAGGGATAGTTCTGGGACTTTTATCGGCTAGGAATTTGGGACACATATAAAGTAAACACTGTACTCGCACATAATGGTTTCTTTAATATTTTTATCGAAAGTGACAATATCAATAAATAAGTGTTAATAAAAAATGAATAATTTTTTGATTCTCCCCTGGATCATCTCCCCTGGACAAAGTTAAATTATTAAAACATTACTAAATGTCCTTGGTTTTCCATTTGAGATCGTCGAAAGTACCCCATAAGTGGGAAGATATTTATTTTTCTAGGAAAAGGATAACGAAACAAGACGCGAACAGGACATAACATTCTCACCGAACAAAACGGGAATGAATAAGTAACCACCAAAATCCCACGACCATTAATCTTTCCACACCGCGGTACATATTCTCAACGATCCAACGGCGCAGAGTACGAGTTATTGACAAGTTGCACGTCACAGAAGTTAGTAAGTACGATCGTCACAACAGCGGAACGAAGCATTTACACACAGATCGGAGCAACACAATGACGCAGAATCGAACGAGTCCGCGTTTCGGTTGTTGTAGTCAGTTTTCGAAAGAAGACACACCTTGGAGTTCAGAGCTAACTGTCACCATAAATTCCCAGACCTGTGACAGTGATCCGTGTATTACAACTGTCAGTGCGCCTTGGGTTTAATCTTTCGGAAAACAGGCTGTACAGTAGTATCTCGATATATGTGAAAGAGATGCGAATCCAATGACAAACTTTTTTATTTTTAATAAGTTTTCTAACGACAAATACATCAATATATTCTTGAAATCTTTCTGATTAAAATGAGAAGTGTGAGCATATTTGCCTGTTCAATCGACGATTTAATAGGACCACTGATTAGTTCGGATAATCGAAAATGATCCGAACTGTGTCGCATTTGGTGTCATTTTAATCAGAAAAATGTCATAAATACGATGCTAAAAGTTTCATTTAAAAGTTAAAACTTTGCAAAAAGTTTTCATTTGATCAAAAACGGTCAAGTTTTGTCACGGTTTGTTTTCGTTCTTCGTTCGACACTAGCATTACTTCCGTTGCATGTAAATGACGAAAACAAATAAATCAGATGTGCCATGTTTTTGTCGCGTGACTAGCATATCTGTCCCGACTTCTTGGCATATATCGAGGCACTACTGTAGTACGCACACCACCATGGCCGACTCTGGCCACGTTGTAAACGCACGAAAGGTGCGAGACTGAATCGGAGACGACCACGTGTTATCTCCAACGTTGCCGCTTTCTGGTGTTTGTTTTAATTTCGTCTTAAGGTCATACGAGTGCCGGATAAGTTCGGCCGCACCGAAAAGCGTTTGCGGCGACAGAGCGGGGTGGATTTAAACTTCAGGGTGATCTATTTCGGTGGCCTGTCGGGCCACAGGTCTGCGAGGCCGTCGAAATAGCAACACCGGTCGCCTCTGCATACTTTCGGCGAGACTCTCGTGATTAAAGCCGAAGCTGGACTTCGACGAGAAACGACAGAGGTCGCGTGATCGACAGGGAAACCACCAAAGACCATCTTCCCCTCCGGGTCTTTCCTTCGCTGCATTGTCTCGTTTTCACTCGATCAAGGTTATGACCGTTTCAACGCATTCCGGGATTCTCGCGCGCGTCTCGCCGCGCGAGCCGATGATTTTTCTCGTTGGAACTCCTGCCACGATGTCCTTTGCGCTGACTTTTCTAACATAGAACCTCCTTTTTCTCTCTCCCTCTCTCTTTCTTTCATTCTCTCTCTCTCTCTCTCTCTCTCTCTCTCTCTCTCTCTTCCTAATAGGTTTGGTCAGTATGCGAGGTCAGAAAATGAGGAATGAGCTGATTGTACCTTGCGAAGAGTGTACAGGGTGTATAAAAAGTAATTGTCATCTGTCCTAGGGGTGAATCTATACCTCTGGATCGACCGACATTTATAAAAGAAACTTTCTGCAAAATTGTTTATAACAAAGAAAATTGTTTTTAAAGTTTCTTTACATCAACACCTTCTTCTCATCGAGAAGGGAAAAAGCTTTAAAGGAACCATGTGTCGCAAACAAATAGTTATTGAGATATAAGCTGTTAAAATTTTTGCATTATTTAATTGTGTGGAGTTATACGCACACAATTCTGTTCCGTCTCATCGACACGGCCAGATGGACTTGCAGTAGTAGGCTTTCTTTGTTGAGGCAATTTTCTTTGTTATAAACAATTTTACGGCAAGTTTCTTTTACAAATGTCCACCGATCCACAAGTGTAGATAAACCCCTAGAACAAATAACCATTACTTTTTATAGATCCCATACAGTAATGCTTCGAAGATCGGTTAGCTTTTGAAAAGCGTCAGAGCCATTTTGTGCGAGAATGGTAAGTAGGGTATGAGATAATCCTTCAAAAAGAGGATAAAAGGTTCACTAAGCGAGAGAAGAATGGGAAGAATGTGAGAACCGAACTTAATGAAGACTTTTCGGGGAAGAATTTCATTTGCTGAATTAGATTACGAATTTTTATGTAAATTGACAGTGGTAAGGACTGTTTCAGAAATGATTGAACTCTGTATTCATAGTATGCATCAGTACTGCATTAATTTCTGTACTTCAAGGATGTGTTTTCTCATAAATCTTACCAAAGTCAATTTTAACGAACCTGTCCCAATTTAATCTCCTTCCTCAATCTTATAATAAATCTTGCCGCAGTTAATTTTAACTGATTTGTTCCAATATAATCTCTTTTCTGAAACCATAATGGTAAATAAATCTTCAAATAATTCAAAGTCTTCAAGAAGGTGGCCCTCAATAATTTAGAACCGACGATGAAATGATGATCAATCAAATTCGATGGAGAGCAAAGAACATTTTCGAAGCATTAATCCATGACGACGACGATTCTGGGCCGCGTTTGAGTTGTCGAACGACTAGTCGGAAAGCGGACTCTGCCTGCAGAGTGTTTCTGGGGTACGAGCACACGTCCCAAACGAACAGAATTGGGACCGTGCGAGTTGGAACGATTCCGTTTAGGAAAACGACATTCTGGCAAGGATGAGCAGCGGTTTGCATGTTAACGAATGAACAGCGACACCGTGAAAAGATTGGTAGCGATATTGCGAGCACGTTCAAGCGCAGTACACGTTCTAGGAATAGAATAGTCGACTGGACACTGGCGCGAGGATGCTGCTTTTCCTACCGTCGAAGGCTGGTTTTGTTGAATGGCTTCGAAAGGAATTTTCGTTAGTAAACAGGACACGACGAGCAAGAGAAGCAGCGAACTGGTAGTGCTTATAGGCTGGTAGACAGAGAGAGACGAGTAGAGAACAACAGATCAAACCAGATTCAAAGATAATATACAATACACGGGCGCGCGCACATTGTGTGTGTGTGAATATATTGTTACAAAAACACATTTACATCGGAAGACGATGTTCGGTTAGACCGGACAAAAATGTACAAGATGAGGGACAAGAAGAAGACGAAGAACAAGTAGAAGAAGAGAGGCATCTAGGCCGCAGAAGTTGGATGCAGAGACACGGAGAGAACACATCAAGGTGGAAAACTCAAAATTACCTTTCTCGTAGAGAGTAAAAGTGGTGATGGTTGTGGTGGTGGTGGTGAGATGGTTTTTGGCATGGGTTGTTTAGTGCTCACCTCTGGGGCTGGTTGACCTTGCTCCGCCCCTGTCGTCCCAGTCTTCGGGTCGAGGTCGAGGCGATAGCCTGCCACCTCCAGCAACCTCCTGACCGCTTTGCACGTAGTGCACAATGGCCGAGGTTACCTCCTTTATCGAGTTTCTTACTTCTAGCTGCTGATTCGTTGTCTGCTGCTGTGGCTGCTGTGGCTGCTGTTGCTGCTGTTGCTGCTGTGGAGACAAAATCGCTCTCTCAATTACTTCGTTCACCTATTAGGTACACTGGACCGACGAAGAATATACATTGTACAGTAATGCCTCGATATATGTCACAACTTGGTGATTCGAAGTGTCACTTATATAGTTCATAGATATGATTCCTTGATTTCTTGCAGCTAGGCGTTCAAGGCAGAGGACGAGTAAACGAAACAATGTATCGGCGAGATAATGGAGATGATTTAATTTTGAACGAATTCAAGTTTTTTAATGAATGTGATTTATTCTTTCCTTTTTATTCATTATGAACATTCATCTCAATCACAAGACAATACTTAAATTTTGTTAAAAATGAAGATTTTTTAAAGATGGATGTTGCATTTTATGAAATACGTAATTTTTCTATAGCACTATTGCATAAGGAATTTGAGGAGATGATACAAAATTACATAAACTTTACTTAATTCGCCGATATAATAAACGAACCAAATAATTATCGTTTGCAACTGGATTTCTGAAGAAATCTATTTCTTAACATAGTTCAGCTACAGAATTTGACTGGAGAAATCAGGATTCCTTTCAACACTTCGACTGCCAAACTAGAAACCTCAATAAAATCGAAGTAAAAATAAAAAAAAATTAAATGTATGATGTTGAGTAGTCCTCCAACTTTCTTGCATTTCACAGATCCTAATAAAATTTGGTACGATGGATATATTAATCTAAAAATTCATTTTAAAACTTGGACAAACAATTCCGTCACCCACATATGGGTGACATGGCGGTCAATGTGTTAATTCGTCTATGTATTGGTTGATTGCAAGTGCGAAGTATACACTGGTGTTTGTTTTTTTTTTGCTTTTCTCCGGGCGTGTTAGCATTTCGGAACGCAAAACTTGGCCTCGAACCGTAGGAACGGCTATTTGCTGACCCTCGCTCTGCCCACGTTCTCTTCGCTTTGCTCTTTGTCCAATTTATTTTTAATTTGCGCAGACAGCGCGCAAATGCGATGAGGTTTCTATAATTAGAAATTCTGGCAGAAATCCTCGTCCTGGCGTCTCGTGGCCTTTGAATCCCGCAACAAATTGACTGTTACACGAAACGCCCTTCTGTATGCTCCGAACCTTTCATTTGGGATTTTATTCGGCTCCATGAATTTCGTTTATCAACCGAATTTACCAACTGAGATTACTCATATCACGATCGCTTGAGCATTCCCATTTTTCCGTTCTCGTTGCCAGCAAACCCTCGGGGCAGAGTGTTTTGTGTAATTATTACAATACTTTCGATAAGCCGTCGAAACATCTTAGTGCCAATTAGATGAAGTTGATAGTTTTAATACGTTAGAGTACTTTATAACGTTCAAGAAATATGTTTTATTGGAAGCTAGAGATTTGGAAGGACCTGTAGAAACTGAGACTTATAGCAACAAACACTTGGAGCAGAGTGTTTCGTATAAATTATTATGATAGTTTGAGTAATTCATTGAAATATCAAATCCCGCTTCCAATTGGATGGATTTGATAGTTTTAATATACAGGGTGTTCCAAAAATGTTGTACTTTCTTGAAAGGAGATGTTATTAGGGTCATTTGAAGTAACTTTTTCCTTTGCGAAAATGTTCTCCGCGGCTTTGTTAAAGAGTTATTAATTAAAAACACGGACCAATCAGAACGCGGCTACAGCGGACAAATTCCGACTCAGCGAATGCCAACGTCGCGCTCAGTGAGATCCGTCGCCGAGCCAGAATCCCTCAAATAATAAGTTCAACATTTTTAGGACACCCTGTATTATAACTCTTTTGAAATTTTCAAGATAGAAGTTCTATCGGAAGCTAGAGACTTGGAACGACCTGTAGAAACTGAAACGTCACCAATGAAAATCGTTAACAAGTCATTGAAACGTCAAGTCTCATTTTATCTGATTTTTTATCTCATTTCAATATCATTTTAATGCACTACAGTTTTCAATCATTTTCAAGAAATAGGTGCTATTGAAAGCAAGAGCTTTAAAAAAAACTTGTGGAAATTTAAATTTCTCTAGATCCTAAATGTTAAATGGCAAAATATGTTTTCATCCAACACTATAATAGAATGGTACAATTCTAGTCACATTTAGTTGCAACATATTTAACTGGAGACTTATAAGGTTTCTATTGATTTATTTGATATGTCTGAAGGATCAAGTTTGATGAATGTTTTTAAATAAAATCCAACAAGTACAACACTTCTACGTACCTGTAGACATATGTACGTATAAAGTTTGAGGGAAACCTTAATATACGAAACTTACTTTCTCTCTCTCTCTGTGGGGCTGCAGAGACTTTACAATGTTTTTCGAAGTTTAATGGAACGCGAAAATTGATATTAAAAAGTTGTATGTAGGTATTCTCGACCAAATATAATAATATATGCGAACATGTGAATATCGAGCATAATTAAAACATGTCGATCAAAATGCGCGTTTATTTCACCGAGAGGCATTGCGGTTGAAAGGCTATGAAGCTTAACAGTTTATAATTAAGTGACAATTTATAATTAAATCGTGTGCAGGTGATGGTGTATTTTAAAGGATGCAAAATATGTGACAATAGGAATGCAATGCGAAAAGAACGAATAAGAACAAATGTAGTTATTGAATAAGTCAATGCGCAAAATTGTAACTAAATAGACATAAATAAATAAAGATGTTTAAATAAAGTTGTTTTAAGAGCGTTGAGAAAAAACGAAGTGCGTTGAAATTCACAGAAAATATGTGTGTAATGAATAATGTAAACAAAAACTAAGAACTTCAAAATGAATCTTCCTAAATAATTAATAATTAGTAATTAATATATTAATAGATAAGTATGAATAATTATCAATGATAATTGATAATAATCATTGGTAATTTTCTAAAATTCATTAAATTTATGAGTAGCTTATTCACTGTGTATATTTGCAAAGATCAATACTTCACAAGAAATGGTAAGTGTAGTGAACCTTCAATTCAAAAATTGATTCTATGAAGAACATCGATACTCCATTAAAACAAAGTAATAAATATTCTGTGTAGCTAAATGTCAATTTAAGAATTGATTGTTTTAATATTATATATTTGCTGCACTAAGATTGAAATTTTCCAAGCGATTCTGTTTTGTCCTTCGCGAAATTTTGTGTTCATTTTTAGCAGATGCTGCGAAACGTGTTCGCGTGGGTGCGGCCGAGTACAATTCGATACAAACCTTGTTTGCTGCTTGCAACTGGGGAAGGATACCCTGAGCAAGACGTTCGGCCGGTGTTCGCGGGTTTGTTAATCGTTCCTGCGAACGCCAGCCCAAGTATGGCTGTCGGTGATTGAAGGACGACCTCGCCGAACTTGCTGGCGAACTTCCGGCGCTGTTCAGCAGGCTGGTACTCCATCTCGAGAATGCAGGTGGTGTGGGACTTGGACTCAGTAGGGCACCTGCAGCACAGATTCACCAATCACACTTTACCAATAGCTTCGTTGGAGTTCGAATTTTTCCTTTCAAAATTAATTTAAACTAATATCATTGAATGACAAATGTCGAAAGTGTTTTCAAAAATGAATATACATCGATCTTTTCTACTTCTTATGATTGTGGAATTGATCGATTTGGCAAATAAGCGGCTCATATTATATTCCTTTACAGTAACAACAAGGTTGAAGTGATTTTCATCCAATTTTTTATGGATAACGTTGCTGCTGGACAAGGAATCTCTTTCCGTAAGGTATTCAATATGGCTGCCGTTGGTAACAATACACGACGTGTTACAATCAATCAATATAGCATACGTCCCAGGTTGTTTCCTTTTTATACTATGTTGATACAGAATCTTATTTATTACTTGACTAATATAGAGAATACCACAAACTTTTCAAATATCTTCCGTGCTTTTATATTAATATGTAGGAATTGTATAAATAATTAATAGCCATACGAGAAAGACACAGAGAAGGATTAGTTGTTACGGCGTAACATAATGAAATATCGATGTCGTTTTAATTTTGTTCGATTTTATACTTGTATCGTAGTGCATTCTTTAGCAGCTCATACAGTTTGTTATTTAAAGCCCTTAATACAGAGGCAATACGTTGGAATCTTGACTCAATTTACAAAGAGTGTGTGTTATCTGATATGTCTTTGAAATGGATTACAGCACTGTGATCAACGGTTTTGTAAGTCGAGAATACGATTGTAGGGAAGCTTTCAATGACGAAATAAAATCTTATAAGCTCTCTCGAATGACATAGCCTTAAACATTCTTAAAGCGAACGCTAGTTATAAAAGTGTACTCTCGTGTTTTAAATACATACATTTTAGCTCGTAAAGTACATAGGGTAAGGGACCCAATTCCTGTAGAGGTACCAATTACTGTGTCTATATTAATCATACTTATTTTTAAAGCATAGTGAATATTTAAAAAGTGATAACATTTTTCTCATTAAAATTAGTTTATATATGTATATATATATATATCCTCCTTTTTAATATGCATTATGCTTGAAAAATAAATATATAATTAATGTAGTTACAGTAATTGGTACCCCCACAGTATTTGGATCCCTTACTCTAGCATGTGGAGTATTCTGTTGGCAAAACGGAATTGCAAAATTCGTGAGACTTCTGTAATCTACTTAATTTATAATATAGCCTTTTCTGAAGTCAATATAAATTACGGAAAAATAAGCTCGATAAGTATAAATATTATAAGGAGGGTTATTGAGATCTCAATAATTTTATATTTATACAGACTTTGTGTTATGTCATCAACGATATAAAAGTTTACAAATATTGTCAATTATTAGACAACAGATAACACAGATTATGGCGCACCTAATCCGTATGAGATACGTACGCAATCTCCTTGAAAGCTAACATCTTGCATACCTTTCAGACATAACTATCTTTAATTTTTCTAAATATTTTAACATAACTGTTTCGATCTTCAATGATTGTACCCCGAATAAATGAAACGATAACTATCAACTAGGAACGCATAGCTGACATACCAATTCATTTAATATTAGATGAATAAATATATATAAATATATAATAAATATATATAAATATATAATAAATATATATAAATATATAATAAATATATATAAATATATAATATATATATATATATTTGATAAATATAACATACAAAATTATGACAAGATCAATAAGACTTCAATCATTTACTACCTAGACATTTATATTTATGCAGGGTTTATGTTTCAAATAATAAATTATATTGACAAATTCCACAAATATCGTCACTTATTTAACCACTTCGCAACCACGGACGAATTATCTCGCGACGAAATACCTTAAGTACGATAACCACAGACGAGTTATCTCGAGACGCAATGTCGCTTACGCTGTGCCACAGACGAGTTATCTCGCGATGCAATTTCGCTTACGCTGTGCCACAGACGCGTTATCTCGCGACCAACCTATAAACGAAACTTATTCGCGAGATAACTCGTCTGTGGTCGCGAAGTGGTTAATAAAAGATACGTATTATTAACGTATTATGACACACCTAAAATAAATCGCGTTCAACTACATATGTACAAAGACACATACAGGCTGTGTTTGACGCTTCGTTTTCGAAAAAAATGAGTTTGAATGCCTGTCGGGCTCGCGCGCCCTAACATTCTGAGAAAGTAGATTCGGCAGGTCACGATCAGACGCGTCAGCTAATTCTCATCTAGTAGAATTCGTATCAACTGAATTTTCAAACTCGATTTTCTTGAAAACGATGCGTCAAGCACACAAAAAGTTACTCCTTCTTTTCGATTCGTTTCTTCATGAAGAATCCTCGACTTGTGTCATTCGACTGGTGTCGAAGATTTCGAACGGAATCTACTAACTATATTATTAATTTCCTTCGAATCGAAATAAAATTTTATTTTTTTATCGTCAATATACAGGGTATGCCAGCATCAGTGTCACAAAAAACAATTGTGACACACATTTGAGACTTCGTTCTCAAGAACATGTAATATCTAAATATATCATAGTATATAGTTTTTCACATTGTTCTTTAATTATTAATGAAATCACTCGATGTAATACATAATAAGCAAAAAAAAAATAAGTTCGTTTGGAATTTTGAGTTACGCCACTTTGATAATCGCCAGCGCAAATGGAAAATGTTCCTCTAAAAAGTTATGCATAACAAAGAAATTGTAATTACTACAATCGTAGAATAAATCGTAATGCGAGAGGTTAATTCATGTCGACTGCATAAAGAGAAATCATCGAGCGCTGCTCCCTTTGAACTCATTTAGCCGCCACCCCCTACCCTTCCCTCCAGGATCCAATTAGAAATCATCCCCGGCCACTTTCGACTAAATCCAGTCGGCGGAGCGTCTTGTCGCAGTGCCGACCCTTTAAATCCCGTAATTAGGGCTCTCCCTTAACAAATTGTGTTCTCCCGTTGTAAGCGTCCTTGAACGTTTCCGAGCCACCCTCGACGAGTCTCAACCCTCTTGCTGCGAGCGAGCAACCGCGTGGGGTTAGCTAACGGTGTAAGTTCCCTGGCCCGGTAACAGACAACTGACAGGGTCGAATTAATCGAGTTAACGTGCCCTGCTAAATTTATTAGCCGCTTCCTATTAGCCGTTGCCCCGTCGCCGTCCTACCCGGGGACACTATCATCAGCGGGAGCATGAAGCCGGAGACGCGCAGAAATGAAATTGGCCGACACCACGCTCGCCGCGCGCTAATTTCGGACACTCCTTGCCTTTTTACCAGGGGAAGAGCGCGATCCACGTCTGGGAATGATGTTGCGACATTCCCTGCAATTCGCTACGGATCCTTTGATCAATCAATTTTTTTCCTTTGTCTCTGACGCGCACGATCGATCAAGAACGTTTCGTTGGATCGAAATATTAATTCAAACACAAGACCGTGTGTGCGTGGTTTTGATTAGAATGGCTAAATTGCTTCGATTCTGTGAGACTTTCTAGAGACGATTCTTCGACAAATACCGTCGTTAACAACGCAAACGTGACGATGTAAAACAACGCGTTAAAGCGGGAAACGCGTTGATGGAATTTCGAGGTAGTTACGGGACGCGCTCGGCGTTATGAAGCGTCGGATATTCCGGGATTGCTAACTAGTCTCAGACATTGATGAGCGGAATGCTTGTTTACCTGTAGTCGGCTGTCTATTGGAAGACGACGATAGGGATGAGAGGGAAGTGGTTTTCGAGCCCAGAGCACGCCATCCTCCGTGCTGCGACGCGTCAGAGTGCCTCTTTAACCGGAAACCATCGCGAGCCGCGGGAGAGTTCTTGTACCAGTCCGGGACGTTCAGTCGCTGCAGAGATCTTTGTACTCGGAGCTCGTGCTCGCTCGGCACCCGTTCGCCAATCTTCTGCAACTCGTTCTCCGGCGGCTGCAAACAGATAAAACCATGGAGAATTTAAAACACGGTAGATCGGCCGCGGTTAAATGCTGCAATTGAACGGTAACACGGAACAGACTTGTTAAATGTTCGTCGCTTGAACGGAGCAACAACTCGGAATCCGCGAAACGGGAGGAATCGCGATTAAACGGCTAGATTAACCGGATGGATAATTAAGACGCTGCTCGGGTTTAAATTGACAAATATTGGGTTCCAAATATTTTAATTTATGCTTCTAAAAATTTTAATTTCATGAGAAATTGATTTAATAAATTTATTTCTTTGGATATTTATTGTAACAAAGGTGGCTGAAAATCCGAATAAATATATTCTAGTTAGTTCTATGGAACAATATAAAGCAGCTTTTAGTGCTTCGCTGATGTGGTATTAAAATAATCAATATTTATGTGAAATATTTTTATTGAGTAAATATTTTATGTAGTACTAAAATGCAAATATACGTTTAACAATGTTATAGCTCAAATAATTTGGTCGCTTACTGTAAGTACATAATTAAAGCCCTTTCACATTGCAGTCAGAAAAAATTGGTACTCTATTGTATATATTCGTATTCAATATATTCTATTGTATATATTGTATTCAAATTAATTAATTCAGTACATTCTGTTCAATAATTACTATTTATCACGAGGAACAGTTTAGTACCAGCATATATTTTGATCTTGTCTAACTTTGTCTAACTTTAGTTAATACCTTCGATAATTATTATTAATAATATCATATCCAGAATATGATATTTGAAGTATCTTTAACCACATAACAATAACAATTATTATTATTGCAGGTCGATTTTACTTAGTACTTAATTCCATGAATTTCATAACAGATAACTAAAGTTTGTTTGAAAGTTCGTAACATTCTATAAAATCAATCATGAAAATATTAATTTGCGTAACATGTGCGGATTAATTATAGTAGAAGAAAAACGAGGCTCGCGCAGAGCGTAAATATTCCTGGGTCATGTAAAATGTCCAATAAAGATTACTGGATAGAGTTATAATGAATTACATTATAACGTATAGAATGGAGAGTTATTGGATAATACTGAATGCGCCTAGGGTACACGAAATTTCTGTAACAAGAATCATTATACGAGGGCAGAATTGCAAATTTACATACAACGTTGAAATTACTTCCCGTAATATCCTGTTCGTCGTAAAACACTCATTAAACATATTAATTAATTTAAACACTCATTAATCCCCGTGCATTAAACGTGAGAATCACGTTATGAAGTACCTATGCGATCATCGCTTTACGCAATCGCATCGTACGTTTTACAACGTAATCGCCGATGAGATGCCTCTTCCATAATTGTTGTCAAACGCACGAGGCATTCACCAAATTGAGCGGACGAACAGCTCGGTGACACGCTATCGTTATTCGTAATATTTTTAAAACGACATACTCCGTTTAAAATGCTCCATTAATGTCAGTCAATGATCTCGTTAATATTAGACAATGCCTCGTTAATATTGCACGAGATTATAAAAAAACATGTGAGAGGGTTGCAAAGTGATTACTCTGTAATTACTGAGATCACAAAGTAGCAAATGGTGACTAAGGCACCAATAAAAATTGCTGTATCATTATTCAAAATATTTTTTACGTTATTAAATTTGTTTGTATTTAATAAATTACTAAACATCTCATTATTGTACCAGCAAATTGTGCCATTTTCGTATGTATGACATGACGAGAAATATATACACTCGCGCCGGAAAGTATGTTGACACCTTTTCAAGTGGAATAACTTTTTTAAAATTGGTTCAAATGACTTGAATCTTTTCTAAATGTTAGACCGACTAGTTTGCTAGAGAATGACTAAACAAACATTTTTTTAGATTGCAATTGGTTGGAATAATAAGAAAATAAAAAAATGATGATTTTTCAACTTTTTCATCTGATCTTGTGACGATAATGTAAAAAATGCGTTTTGTAGATTACGATAATTTATATGCGTACTGAAAATTTCATAAAAATCGGTCAATGTTGCAATGAGCTACAAACGTTTCAAGATGATCACATAAGGACGAAATTCCTTGGCAAGGCCGAAAATCTGCGACTTTCGCCCTTAAACTCTCATCTTGAGACATCTGTAGTTCATTGCAACGTTGATCGATTTCGATGAAATTTTCAGTATGCATGTAAATTACCGAAATTAACAAAACGCATTTTTTAAATTATCGTTACAGGCTCAGATAAAAAAGTTGAAGAATCATAATTTTTTTACTTTCTTATCATTCCAACCAATTGCAATCTAAAAAAATGTTTGTTTAGTCATTCTCTAGCAAACTAGTTACTCTAACATTTAGAAAAGATTCAAGTCATTTGGACCAATTTTAAAAAAGTTATTCCGCTTGAGAAGGTGTCAACATACTTTCCGGCGCAACTGTAGAAGCGAAATATTGTAGGTCGGAAGAAATATTTCGTTTTGGAGTTAAAATATCTTCGAGTCCAAAGGGTTGATACGGCTAAACCCTACTTTAGGAAACTATACATTTTTAACTTTTTTTCTATGTAACCCTTTACATTTTGACAAGAAAATGCCGACAAACCATGTTTTAATCCTATGAGATCAGTAGTTCGAAAGTTATCCGTAAAGATATGCGATTTTGCAAATTTATGTCATTGAAATCACCGTGTGCTGGTGCTGTCGTCTAGCAGCTCCGCTCGTTAGACGACGAGCGACACTGAGTGCATGCCAACATGACGGCACCATTATCTGTCAAAAGCACATCAAATCGCTCAACTCGCCAAAATTTACAGGATTACATAAAAAAAAGGTAAAAATTTCTGGTATCCTGAGGTAAAGTTTAAACATTAATATTCACAATTTTGTAGTGGAATGAAACTAGGAACATACAGGTAGCCCTCCTACAACACGGCATCTTATAACACGGTTTCACTATAACACGATTCATAAATTGCGGGAACCCTCCTACATCACGGCTACAATTAAATTAAAGTTGCGTTAAATTAAAATAATATTTTTTGTTTTGTATTGTACATACATTTATATTTTTAATAAAAATTAAGTTGTTTATGTATAATTTAAAAAATTATTATTATTTTATTTATTCTTTTTGTAGTGGCTCTGGGTCTCGTACAACACAAAATTTTCTAGGAACCTATTTACCTGTACTTTGAAAAATCCATTAAAGATAAAATCATATAAAAAGAAAATTAAGATACCGGTTCTCGATACGTCAGGAATATTAAATAATTTAAAATAACACGAATTCGTCGTTAATCATTAATGGACTGTGGATATTATGCATTTATGGCAAAACTGAGCAGATTACACGCAAACATTTAAAGAATTTAATGTTACTGTTGTATTATTTTTAACTCGTAAAAATTATTAACAAAAGAAATGACAATTTTTATTTTTCATAAAAATTCGCAGTCTAATGGGCGCAATTTGAAACAATATAGACTAAGAGAATTCAAAAACATCAGTATAATATTTTCAACTTATTAACATGACTAAAGGGGAAAAGGAAATTTTATGTGGCTCTTGGACTCTTGTTATTGGTACAGAAAGACTTTTTTTTGCACAAAATTCCACGGTCTATTTATTACTGAAAAATCTATCGATTAATCATCGCTTTAAAGATACAGTGAGAGACATGATCAGCTTGTCTTTTAGTGCTGGATGTATCGCATGCATTATTTTTTTACTAAGATTCGACGGTATTTTAGTGTAGCCTTTTAAAAATTGATAAAAAAAAGTTTCAAAGAAACGCAGAGTGTAGTGTATTGTGTACAAGGCAGTTGTTTTTTAATATTTTTCAATGCAAATATTATCTCGATATTCCTTATAATTCGAAAGTTATCTGTGCGAAGGCCGAATGAAAGGCAGAAGGAGATCGTTTGTTGCATTCGCGTAGGAAGCTCGCGGTAAATGGACAATTTTAATTTCAACCGAGCGAGCCTTGTTCTCTCTCTCTCTCTCTCTCTCTCTCTCTCTCTCTCATTGTGATGGCTTATCCGTATCATTACTGATCTCCAAGATCTCCATATTGGTTCTGAATTCTGAGCCGAACAATTGTACGGCCTTTAGCACGGAAATACATTTTTGTTTTAAACACATTCGCTGCCATGACATGAACTTTTTTTAAATTTCAATTAGTTTGTGTATTTTATGCATTTATGACAAAAATTAATATGTTTAATTTAAAACGAAAGTGTAAAGAATTTCCGAAGATAATAAGAAAGGCGTTGTGGAAGCAGAGTAAAAAGAAACGGATGAGGCATTAAATAATTTACTAGTAGTACAGAGAATGTTTGAAAGTAAAAGGTCAACACATGGAGCCTAATATTTCGTTTCTAAATATAAAGCGACATCTTCAAGGAATGGGACCTATAGAGGATGTCCAAATTTAGTGGCTGGTTTATGTTACAGCACGTAGAAGTAATCAAGGTTTGCTTCTCTTCTTCCGATACAGCTGGGAAAACGGTTTTTCTTACTGAAGAGAACGTCGTTTGCCAGGGTATCCAGACGACTGCCTATTTTGCATCTGCTCGTGGAAGATGAACTTTGCAAATTTTATAAATTATACAAATTTAACAGAATTTGTTTAAAAAACGGAGAAATCGATTTAGAATACAACCAGCCATAATAATTAAAAGCTGCTCTAAACCCACCACAGTCGAATGTTTCTTATTTCACAATTATTTGTACTTATAAAAATGCCAGTATATATTTCCTTATTCAGTAAGCAATATTTAATAATTTTTATGTTATACAATAATTGTAGTCTGATATAGCCACAGAATTTCTCTATAAATACATGCCGTTCTTTTTTGCAGATTTTAGAGCACAGCAGGGAACTATAAATAAAGAACCTAGTTTAGAGGTTCACAACAGTCAACATATATAGTTTTATCTGCTATAAAGCTGTCTTTACGTACAAACCTCTAACAACAAGACTACGTCCTCGACACAAGTTTGCAGCATACTGGTTCCAAAAGTTGTCTCGATATTAAATGATGTGTGTAGTCATTAGTCAAATGAACTTCCAGCCTCGTTAATTATAACTCGATTGAAGTTGCTCGATTTTCGTATAATCGATGCGCAAGAGCTGACACTCAAAGTGGGACAGACTGGACAAACTCCGAGAGTTTGATACCTTGATAGTTTCACATATTTGGATAATGTACGATTGGTTAGGTTGGTTTTACAAAATTTTACATATTTCTTTCGTTATTTTAACCGTTATTTTTCTTCGGCATATTGTACAGCGAGTATGCAATTAAAAAGTACGAAAAATATAGATATATAAAAAAGAAATATATAACATACATATATATTAATTGGTTTTAATGAAAAAAATTTAATATCTCTTTGTTTAAAATTCATTATGCTTCAAAAATATGTATAACTAATATAAGCACAGTAATTGGTACCTCCACAATACTTGGGTCCCTTACCCTATGTAATTTTATAAACATATGATATTTCTAATTCTTCAAACAGTCCAGATAACCTGTACTTTTTTAAAGCGTTAACATTGGTTTTGTAATCGAGCCTTAGACGGTCAATAATACTGTAGAGACGTTACACAATATTATCAAGTCTACGAGCCCTATGAATTCTCTAGAGAAAACATCAATAATATTGAACAATATGGTTGCACGATATTATACAACGGTTAGAGAAGGCTATAAGAAAATTTTATTGATTTTGCAATTATCAGGTCGCCAAGAAAATTCATGCCAGGTTTTGTTATTACTAGATTGCACATGCACACGTTGTATGAATTAACAGTGATCTTTTGCATGCTGAACCGATCAACTGACCTTGCGCAATTATTGCTTCATTGAACAGCACAATTATGTACGCGTACTACGAAATGGTCGAAATAAGTTATTTTCAATTTGAAACGCTTATTTTTACACCAGGATTAATATTTTTTCTAAAGACAATTAACTGAATCGACGTCAATAACATATTCTATAATATCCCGCAAGAATATTGACTTGATGTCAATGCCTTGTGTATAGGCGCCTCCGAGGGATTAATAAAAAATTGTAATTTCGAGAGAGATTTGTCATAGATCACGAATTTTTCGCGACGCACAGTGGTCCAAAAGCGCCAAAACGTGGTCAAAATGCAAAAAATGAATTTCACGTTAGGGGTATGGATCTTGCCATATTAGATACTCAGGTAATGACTGTACATATAAGAAACCGAAGACGAAAAGGTCTTACTATTTATACCTGCTAAATGGTGAGAGTACAAATATCCCATACAGTCGTCTCGCAATTTTCGTACAGTGAACTACGTTGTGAAAAAAAAGGTGTCACGCTTACAATTTTACGGAAATTGAATTTTTTGTACGCGTACGATGAATGCTGTTCCTGGAAGTAATTATTGTGCATAATAATAACATTGGATTTATATTAATTAATGTTTGAAATGTATGAAGTGAACAATAAAACTTAGTACACCGATTTTACAAATGTATACTAAAAATTGTATATTCCACAATATTCCACGGAGATTCTTGTCGAGTCTTGTAGTAGGTACTGTTATTTAATATTATTTTGAAAGAGTAGCTGCCCAAAATTGCCGCTTTCGTAATGCGATCCATTTTCGTGACGTAGAGGTAAGTCATGGTACTAGTTACAAGCATGTTTTCTTGAGTAATTTAGAAGTTATAATAAAATTTGTTAAATGAGCATTGTATGGTTCCACTTATAGAATTTTCTGATGCAACAATTTTTTATTGTTTGAAAAAAATTAAATTTTTGTTTCTTGTAATTTTGACATCAGGTTCATATTCGCCGGCCCGAAAAATATGGGAATACTAATTTTCAAGAAAGTCCAATCATTTTTTGGCTACGCATCCGCCATATTGAGCCCATTTTCATTTTGTTTTTTTGTAATTTTTGTAATTTTCTCAGATTTATAACCAGCGACCCGAGAAACCTATGAGTATCAATTTTGAACTAAATTGAAGTACTCCTTCCTATTTTGGCCACGTTTTGGCGCTTTTAGACCACTATGCGACGGTCCAAACTCCGACATGCCTACCGCATAAAAGACGGTCCCATTCGAAGTGCGTAGCGAGCAGACATTTTCCTCGACGTTCCCGGAAAGAAATATCGAATTTGATAAAATGGAATGAATTATTCAGGCGACACGCGCGATATATCTGCGAGAGATACATAAAGGGAAGCGGAATCACGCGGGCACACGCGTCCCGATGCCGTTTGCCGTACGCGAAGAAATGCATAACGAAGAAGTTCAGAAGCCTCGGCGTGCGATTTCCATACGGCATACAAAGATGTTAACGGGACCTAACGCCGAACGAAACACAAAGGATATAGACACGGTGGAACGCGCGGCTAGCCTACGCGCGATACGTTCCTTTGGTTATTAGCGTCCCAGCAACGGTTTCCAGAGCCAGATGCGTACATACGTATGGGGAAACCGAGTCCCGGCGAATCGCAAAAACCATTCTCAGCTTGACGGATCGTCCGTTCAGTTAGGGGCTTCGTTCAAGCTATCTTGGCGTAACTGCTCATAAAGATGAAATGAAGCACATTGTTAACAACATTCTATGCGGATGTCGCGAGCGCGAAAGAAACTCTTTGCTGAAGGATATTTTTATCTGCGATCATTCCTCATCTGACCGTAACGTTAGTTGACCCTTCGACGACGGAGCCTGGGTCTATGTTGACCCGGACTATCAAAATAGTTATTCAATTACTTATTTTCTGGTGAATTAACCTTTAGCACTCGAATGGCGACTGTAAGGCGCCGCTTAAAATTGCTGTATCATTATTCAAAATATTTTTTACCTTATTGAATTTGTTTGTATTTAATAAATTACTAAAAACTTCAGTGTTGTATGAGTAATTGCATCATTTTCGTATGTATAACGCGAAAAAGAATATATAGAAGAGAAATATTCTAGGTCGAAAGAAATGTTTCGTTTTGGACTTAAAATAGCTTCGAGTGCAAAGAGTTAATTACACAGCATTTGGGACAATAAAAGAATTAGCGTGTGTACAACTTCAAAATATTGTTTTAACAAATTAATAAATACAGCAGTGAATGGTCCTAAACATCGTCAACTCTAAGAATGTTCCGCCATTCGAGAGTTAATTGAGGACCCTCTGGTTATTATTCTTATAAGACGAGTTTTATGCGGTCATAACAAAAATGTTATTATTATTCAAACATTGTTGCTCATTGAAGTGAGGACGTAAAGAAAACTAACCAGAACGAAGATGTAAAGAAAAAGAAAGTCACAAAGTGGAGTAAGTGTAACCTTTGTAGCTTTACATTGTTCTGGCTAGTGCAAAATAGACAATCTGAAACGAGTCACTTTCGGACGTCTACTAGTTGCTAATGAGAAAAATATGATTATAAATCATATTCTACTTTGAAATATCAACAGTGTTTTATTCCATTTATTGTTAACACTAAATCTACACTAAAAATTACTGTTTCACATTACTTCACAGATATAACAAGAAATACGTTTATTCAAATTTTTATTAATTTTTATTATGATATATTATGGTCAAAAGATTAATGTATATTGTTATTTCATGAAAAATAAAAATTATCTGCATTAGTTGCAAGATAGCGGCGGGGGGGGGGCATAGAGTTTATTTTTTAATAATACATATTAGTAAGTTAAAAGAGGGGCAGTAATGTCTTCGAATTCTTTAAATGATTTTACTGTTCTGCATTCGATGTACCCATTTTTGTCATAAATGTAAACAATAATCGCAATAATCTCAATAATCGTAAATTAAAAAGTAAGGCACTCGTCGTTTTAACAGTAGTTTTAGCGTTAATGAAAAAATCGTGTAACGATGTCGAAATCATTTTTTCCCCCAAGAGCTCGTACGACAATCTCATTAAGAGAACGGTGGACAGGCCATCGGCGCTCGCGGTTTGTAAAGTTCAAATACCGAGAAAGCACCCGTACACAAGTGAAACGCGAAAAATCTAGATAAAAATGTAAAAGAAGTGCATCGCTCTCGGGAAATAGGGTCAAGGCGAGACGGGAGGATGGGAACCAGGTCTTCGTAAATGTAAGAGGCTCTTTCACGTGATGTAGATAGGAAGAGTGACTCTGCATCGCTCGATGGAATCGATTTTAACACTTCGACTACTGCCGTTGCTTGCACTCTCCGATGATACATACACAGGTTGTTGACCCACAATGGAAAATCAATTTTTTTTTAACAAGCTACTTTATCGGAGTCTTTTAACGCCCGTGAGATAACAGAAGCCTGTGTGTGTAATACTCTGAACCGCACGGTTTACGATCGAGAATAGTTGAAAAAATTTCTCAGGAGCCTCGTTAAACTTTTACTCGTGAAACAATGAGAACACAATCTGATACTTAAAGTTTAATGTCGATTTGAAAGAAAAGTTGTAAACCTCGAATCGATGGCATTTAAAAAGCTATTATTAATAGAGTATTCTTGCTAGTTAGTATTAAGAAGGAGACTGATGTTGTGACATATGTAGAAAATGATTTTTACATAGGGTTATTTTGAAGCCATCTGAAAATCAATTGAGTTTTGACATTTCAATCATTTGTTACCCTTATACACTCCTGAAAAATGGTTGCATAAAAGTTAATTTTCATCACGAGTGTTTCATCCATAATCTCATATTTTAAAAACAAATTCTTGCAACACAATAATAAAAAAAAACGTCAAATCGCTGAACAAATGAGAATAGATGAATTTCGAAGGTTAATTAATTTGTTCAATTACATTCTGTCCGAGACTAATCGTGCATTTTCGAGTATTCGTTTTCACTGCTGGTTTTGTGCAGTGGAGTTCATACTTTACAGTCTCAGTTCTCATATTGCGCGACTAATAAAGACATTACAATTTTTCTTTTAATAGCACTCTGCCAGTTAATAAGTATGTGCGTTCGTCGTACCGGTAGTAACCATTGGCAACGTAGGTCCAGAAGTGAGTGCAATTTCTCACGTCGCAAAAGCACGTCCATTTGTAACATTATCATCTCGAGCCATTACGATGCCTAGCACGGAGACGATGAAAAACTGCATACGATTGCCTTCTACCCGTGACTATGTTAAGAAACGTAGAAGAACGTATTTATCACGCCTACGTAATATTTTGCAACCAAACTTACCGTACTATTTAAATAAAGTGCTCGCACACGATCTCGAGCGACGATAGTGCAAGACTCTGTAAGTGACATTAGAACCTCGTGTCGCAAACAACATTTTATCGCGAATGTTATCGATAAATGTTCTTTCAGTGTATCGTGGGGAAATAAACCTCTGTGCAATAGCAGTGAAAGTGATGGAATAAAGCAATTCACTATACGCGCACAAAATATTAACATCGAAACATTACAGGATGAGTAAAAGAAACGCTTTCTAACTCGGGAAGAAAAATTTTCTGCAATCACAAAAATTTTGTCATCCAGAATTTAATTAACGACATGACCACTTCGCGACCACGGACGAGTTATCTCGCGCCGCAATTTCGCTTACGCTGTGCCACAGATAAGTTATCTCGCGACGCAATGTCGCTTACGCTGTGTCACAGATGAGTTATCTCGCGAACAAGTTTCGTTTATAGGTTGTTCGCGAGATA
>CM052139.1:15602681-15661400 GCA_028454255.1 Halictus ligatus | reverse complement strand
TATCTCGCGAACAACCTATAAACGAAACTTGTTCGCGAGATAACTCATCTGTGACACAGCGTAAGCGACATTGCGTCGCGAGATAACTTATCTGTGGCACAGCGTAAGCGAAATTGCGGCGCGAGATAACTCGTCTGTGGTTATCGTACGCACGGTATTTCGTCGCGAGATAACTCGTCCGTGGTCGCGAAGTGGTTAAGGGTTACATACGGGGTGTCGGAAAAATGTTGTATATGCTTAGCAGGGATGATTCCTGATGCAATTTGGAGTAACTGTTTCCTTTATGATAACGTTCTCGGCGCCTTTGTTGCGGACTTATTAGTGAAAAACACAGACCAATCAAAATGCGGATACAGCAGGCCGATTCTGAATGGACCAATAAAAACGCCACGCTCAGTGAGGGCTGTCGCCGAGCCGAGATCTCTAGATGTAGCCGCGCTCTGATTGATCTGTGTTTTTCGCTAATAACTCCTTAACAAAGCCGCGGAGAACATTTTCGCAAAGGAGAAAGTTACTTTGGATTGCGTCAGGCATCATCCTTTCCAAGGGCATACAACATATTTGGGACACCCTGTATATTAATGCGTATTCCACCGGCCATTACTCCGTAATTGTTGGAAGTCTATAAGTCTGATAAATTTTTAATAGGATCTTCGGTCTTAAACCAACAGCTTACTCTGAATAATGTAGTCTAATAATTTCATTTTGGATTATTCTGTAATCTGTGAAATAAATGTCTATTTCACTCCAGTTCGTTGCGATTCGGGTAAACAATTTTTATTTCGCGTGAAGATCCGCTGTCTATTCATGCCTCTTTCGGAGCGTCTGCAACCGTAAGTTGCAGGCAGCTGAGACAATAAACCATTCGGCGAGAGCATTCCTCTGGATCCGCTATGAATCGTTCGCGTGCAGAGTTGAGAAGAACATCCTCCATCGATAATGGCCGCCGGGCACCGTGCGTAACTTTTACGGATTCTGAGCCACGATGGAATGTCATAGTTTCTCGGTAACGCGTCGTTCTTCTGTGCAGCCCCGGCGGAATGCTATTGGCGTAAAGGGAGCCCGCATTTCCGCGTCTCTGGCCAGCCCGGACAGTGGTCAGCAGAATTAACGATGCGTTCCAAGCGCGGCGTTGCATAATACGCTCTCCCGCGTCTCCGATGTCAGAAACCGCCCGCGGAGAGCGGTCACGGTGACAGTAATTTTAATTACGAGTCGGCGCGCGTAACTTGCCGTCTTTTCTTTCGGGACCAGCGGCCCGTGTCGCCAATTGACGCAAATTGGGGGAAAGCCACGTCAAAGATGCGATGCTACATCCGCCATTAGTCGGCCAAAGACCTCGCCGTTTCTCAGGCCCGCTGCATGCACGTGCACCCGATGCGTACGATGCGATGCGCAGCGCCGGCTCGCTGCATCTCCTCGTGGAAATAGCGCCGCGGATAGTAGTGCGACACAGGGCTCGATTGTTCTCAAAAATCGAACAAAAATTGATGCGTCAATACTCAAAATTTTACCATTGGCAACGCGATAATTAACCATCAGACTCTTGCAAGTCCTAGCCGGCCGGAGCCGGAATCATTTCTGACCCACGCCAATATATTTCATTACAGTTTTCTTTCGATAGAAGGTCATGGTTCGGGACCGACTTTGCCGTGTTTTGGATGAAAAAGAAGAACTAGAGATAGCAATTTTCTTGTTTCGAAACAAGAAGCGTCGTCTTATATCGGAATATAATTGTAGATATTGACTCTGGCATAGTATGCCGGTTATATTATCAATAACCTTTTAACACGTTAAGTGCAACTTATTTATTAATACAAGAATCGAAATGTCGAAGTTAATCATAAATATGGATTTTTAGGCAAAATAAAAATCGCCGGATATTTTCACTGTTTTCTATTTTGTCTACTCACTTCTGTCATGAACGCATAAAATCCGCAGTGTAATTACAACTGTGATTTCTATCACCTCCTCACACCTCGTAGATGTTAATAAAGATGTTAATAAAAGATTGATCGAATGCTGACTAAACATCGTTCAGAATCGTGAGCAAAAGTTAATAAATCTTTCTTTTTTCACTTTAAAAGTTTACTTAGCGGAAAGCTGCCAAATTTCGAAATTCAGTTAACTGAATGTGTTTTCTGTTCCTACTCACTGAATCCTATTGTTGTAGTCATTTCGTAATTATGTGAAACTTCGTTTTTGATGAATGTGATCATTTTTATGGTTTTTAATGTTTACGTTCAGTATTTCTCGAGTTAAAAAAATATCGTGACTGGTTAGATATTGAAACGTTTCCTTCATTTGTTACGATACATATTCAATAAGAATTATTCAACGTTTGTCTTAATGTTTTTTTACACAAAATAATTCTACATTTCCAAAACAAATTCTTTGATAACTTATTGAACCAAATAATATTTTTAGAAGAAGTATTTTTAGATTGTTTTTAGGTAGAAGTATTCTTTATTAATAAACGAAATAGGCAAGTAGCAATTAAGAGTATTTATTACTATTTATATCAACGCAAAAATGACAGACCACCTTGCTTGCGTGTCAATTATAGATTTCGAGTGATGCTCCCAAAAAGAGCATAAGCAATGTAACGCAAAAATAATAAAACACCATTCTCAGGTTTCGTTTATAGAATCTACATTTTGAATATAGTTAGTTTCGAAAGGTAAAAATGCGCTGCAGTCGAACGTTCACAAAATAAAATACTGAAACTTGTAATTGGTTATGGATATGGTTACATCGAGTTATGGCAGGTAAAAAAGAAGTTTCGTTATTCGCTTGATGGTGTCCATTAGCCTCTAATGATATACCAAAGTCGCAATAACGTTGCGCGCGCAAGGAGTCGCGTTCGGAGCTGATGTTAATCCAATTTCAAGGACCATTAACGCGAAAGTCTTCTTCCTTTGATGCACGAAGGCAACAAAACATATTAAAGTAATAGTCGCAGGGAACGAAGTAATTAGAATTACGAGACGATATTATTTTCACGATGTGAAATAAAGAGTAACAAGCGAATAACACTACTAAATTGCATCTCAAAGCGATCGATGCTTTTCTTTGATCTACAGGGAAAGCTTTGCGATATTCGATACGTGGAAATGTTATCAGAGAAATTTGAGATATATTTCTTATTATGGGATTGCAATCTACAAAAATCTAAAAATTTATCTGCACAGATAACAATGGGCAATATCGTTTCATTTGTAACATAATTTTTTAAGTCCTACAGAAATATAAAATACTCTCCAATATCTAAGAGACGGGTAAATGATCAATATAACTACAGTAGCGTCGTGATCTAATTGTAAGCCGAACGAAGATACACGATCTTAGTCAGTTCGCCTATTCCCTTCACTGGGGGGGGGGGCATACTCGAGCTGCCTCGGTGGCCGAGCTGTGTAAAGTGTAAACATGCCGTGTAATTCGATACCGGGTCGGGTATATCGGTGTGAACCACTACCAATCCAATTACAAAACTTCTTTATTTTTCATTATTTTGTAATGGAACTTTCCCCAACTTATTCGTGGCATTATTCTGATTAAAATGACACTAAACACGATAGAATTTGTACTGTGTTTAGTGGTTTAATTGAAGGTACGTAGAGCGGCTTCGGCTGCGCGGTCCATATTTATGTAGCCCTACACGATCTACGTCACAGCACGGACGCGTGGATTGGGCTTATTGTTAGATCAAGACTTTACTGCAATATCTAGACTGTGGATCTTCATGCACAATAAAAACTATTTTCATTAATTGCAAGATATAAGAACCAAATAGGAATTTTTGTCTCTCTTTAGTGGTTTTATTAAGTTGTAAAAAATGTGCTGATATTCTAAATTCTTTGAAAAATGCATAAATTCCGCAGTCTAGTAATAACTAAATCACCACGTGAAAAATTGTTATCCTTTAATAATTCTACTATGTTCAAAATAACACATAGCTGTTTTTAAATTCTTATATCTTCTTCATTACTTCTTTTTACTCAAATTTCACCTATTCATTTTCGCTACAAATCCATGAGATTTGCAGTATATTAATAGCTCATTTCTAAGGGTCTGCGGTAAATAAAATAATGCAACAAAAAAATGTACAAAATCGGTAATGGACTGTTGCTCCGTTTTATAGTTAATTATTGGATTAATACAAGAGATGTGTAACGTGATTTATTGTAAAATATTTTTTAATTTATAGGAAGCACGAAATATTTTTACAGGTCAGTTAGAAGTTAATTTTTCATTTATTCTGTTCAGAGAAATAATTTCAATTGTACTTTTCGAATTTTTACATAGAGTTGACAGAAGAAATTCGTTACATTACGAAATGAAGAAGCGAAAGGATATTACGTATTCACGTTTCTTTTGTAATCACTGCTATTATGTTTCATCTACAATATATTGCGAAGGGAACGATACTGCAGAAATGTGAAAATAATAAATATCTCTATTAATCAATTATATTTCAGTACACGGAAGAGTGTGTATCGACTTTCGATCTTTTATATGAATTTCATACATAATTAAACAATCTAGTCTTTTTCATTTCCACATATTATTCTCCTCCACTTTCGATTGCATTGCATTGTCTATGTACGCGATATAGAATTGTTCAATTCACTTTGGTCTTTCAAGTGTTTCAATATTTTTGCATGATTAATACAAGATAGAAAATGTTACGTTGCGCTCAATACAGCTGTATTCACAAGAATAAATCGATAAATTTCATTCATTAGCATATATAAATACTATTAATTATTTAAATTCAGATGTTTTCTCCTACGAGTTTAAATAAATGTGTATAATAGACTTTTAATAAAGCAGAAAATTTAAAGGACAGAAAATTTTAAAAACATGCATACAGAGCAAAAATTTTGAATCAAGATGCTTTTATTATAGATTATGGCTGTGAGTTTTTGAAACGGTATTTGTTGAGTAATATTAAACTTGGCAGTTCACGTGTAGGAAAATTTCGTTTCCTCCTTAAAGATAATTACAACTTCGACTTTTTTCCATATTTTTCATGCAAGTACCGTTTAATGCATTTCTACGTGCATCTTGGTGCATCTTGGCAAAATGCGGGGAACACACAATGACACATTCTTTATGCTGGCACAAAAGTTATGCGTGTTCCTCATTCGCAATCACTTTTAAGATAGCTCGGTAATTATGATAATAATGAGCTTTCTATTCAAGAGTGTGTACAGTCGTACGCAATTCTTCTTAAAATTCGACATGAGTCAAGATAATGTTCGTAGGTGTCCCGAGCACTTTCAATATTTGATTCGACCACTCCCACCGAGTTGACGTAGCTTTGAGCTATCTCCTGACTCCCTTTTGGGAGTTTAATTCTGTTTCCGTAAGCTATCAAATTTCGTGTAAGTATTCAAGTTTTATCAGGGGCTTTAAACTGTTTCCTCGGACCCAGGCCGTTGTGTTCAAGACGCCTACTGGATGAAATGGCTTTCTCTAACACAAGAACTGGTAAACACAGCGGCGTGTCATCAATATTGTATGGCAGCGTGGACTGAGATTTTAAACGACGAACAAACGAATTCATTTATCCCTCTAAATATTTAGAGATAGCTGCACAAAAGAAACTGAAAGTTTTGCAGCGATAGCACTTTCATGTATTCGTGAGACATTTGAAGAATTTGAAGTAGGTGATGTTCTGGTAGGTCTGGTAATTTTAATGTCTCTCTGTAAGTGTCGGCATTAGAAATATCAAAGCATGCTGTGATGTGCATCAGACCACCTTGAAACTTATGTACGAGGTGAGTCGAGTTACTCGAAATCGTGCATAATAGAACGGTATCGACATCGAAATATCCTCAAGGCTGGCTTCAATAATGTTTGCTTATGTTGTGATCAATGAGAGTAACAAGATAATACACAGATGCTATCGGTGATAAATAATATCAAGAGCATCTCGTCGAAACTGATCCAATCGGCACAATCATTTTTCAATTTAATGTACACATATACACAGTATATAAATTAGTAAATATTTATATTTTTTCTACTATTCGAACATTCATGTTAAACTCATTAGTTCGGATATTAGAGGTTCTACTGTGGATGAAACAAGTAAATCCGGTCTAGAATGTGCCGTGTTTGGTGTCATTTTATTCAGGAAATTGTCAGAGATATATCGGTAAGAGGTTCAGTAAAAACAAACAAAATTAAACACAAAAAAGGTTTGTCACTAGTATTATCCCACCGATATTCCTTGCCAAGAAATTTGCGAAACATTAAAAATTCGCGAGACATCTATCACACGCAGAAAACCATAGAATACACCGTGCAGAAGAGAGCACGCCGACGCATCTGAAAAACGAAGTGCATATTTTCTGCCATGAAATCGCGCGAGGAGTTTTGCGACGGACTGTATGCGTTGCAGCATGCAGTTCGGCTAATAGTCGCAGTTACACGTGGGCATAAAAGCTGAAGAGCGCCCACACGTCGCGGATTCTCGTTCGGCCTTCAAGTCCGCCGGCTGGTGCATACGCGATATTCTCGTTATTTACGTTCGTGTACGTCTCTTCAAGTATTCCAGCACTGTTTCTCTGCTTCTCTCGAGTATTTACACCGTCTTTCTCTATCTCACCTTCTTTCTGTATGTTTCTGTCACTTTCTCGACTCTATTCGCACCCGATGCAATCGTTTCTCCCGTGTAACAGGGCTCGCAAATACATGGTGCCGCGCGCCGCCACCGTTTCAGAATGCACTTCGCCGCTTTGCAGCCTAGGTAAACACGTGATATTGCCCATATAACGCGGAAATATTGTTTCAGTAAGTGACATCGCTCGGGAAAGCTGTGCTCCAAAGAGCTGTCACGGCTGACCTATCGATTCCCACGATTTCCATTGTCGAACCCGCTGTTGTTCGACTTTCGACGATCGAAACACGATGTAACACGATTTTTGTTATTGCGCCCCTTTAATTAATATCGTGGATTTCAAGTATGATTTTTTCCTTTGAGGGCGATTTTATAAGTTCAATCTAGGTCGAGTGCATCGCTGGACTACAGATTTTATATGTTTATGGTGAAAATAAGTTGAAACGATTGAAATATGTCAGATTATTGGTACTGTTAAAAGTCACAGACAATTTTGATTTTCCATAAAGAATCCTATACATTACTTTACTGTATTCATACCTATAAAATACCTATGATACACGCAGTAAAACTAGAAACATCTTTTTACAGTACACATTAACTATAATTAGTTGGCGATCTTCGTGCAAAATAAAAATTTTCTACAATCGTACGAAACAATACATCCTATAAAAATGTCTTTCTTTCTTCTGTTAATAATTTTAGTAAATTGAAAATAATATAATAATACTCGTACATTCTTCTTACGATTTCTCCGCTTCGTACTTCACTTACAGACTTTTGTTGTAAATGCATAAAATCCGTAGTTTAGTTATTAAACATTCTTGTTTTCTATTTTGAACAAAATTTCTTAGGCACCACCATGACATATCTCGTTGCATGATGTGCTTCTGAATTGCATTCCATAATTATGCGCAGGTTAAGTGAAAGCATCGAACGTGGAATGCAAAAATATTTGAAGAACCTAATTGTTCCGATCAAGAAACAAGATAAAAAGTCGTTTTGCATAATGTATTAGCTGTATCCATGAATAGATTACTTTTTTCTCAGCTTGAGCCGCATATGGTAACTTCCGTCACGACCGGAAAAAATACACGTCCCACTTTGTAGCAATTAAAAGATAAATGCAAACAGTCCGTGACTAATCGTTAAGAATATACAAGATACTAACAATATTCTATACTCGTTCAAAGAAGATAACCTAACAAAATATTTTCAGTTGGAAATATTCTAAAACAAAATAGCAGAAAATTAGATCAATATAAACATAATTACGGTTATCGTCTCTCTAATATTCGTTGTAAAGGACACATTTCAGTCTACTTATTTGTGTCATTGATTTTTGCTTTCATGGTTTTTTTATGTCACTGACGAGTTTAACACTATTGTTAGTATTCATGTGGTGATCCAGGCTGCTAATTTAAAAAATTTTGTGAGACATTCTAAACTAAGTAATTAATTATTAACCAGTAAGAAATATCAAATTAATAAGCGTTATCTTTAAATTATCGGAGACCAGATACCCCATGGTGAAGCATAAACTCAGCATTACTCTTGCACCAGCCCGATACTTTCAATAGAGACTCTGATATGTTCCTAATCATTTGCTTGATGTCAATAGTATCTACAGATGGCACAGCCAGTTGGTACACATTTCTGAGGCAAACTAAATAATCAATTGATAAGAAAACAAGTAGGTTATTCCGCGATCAATTCTCGGAAACTTAGTTCGTATTGAATACGAATAACTTCGCTCGAACAATGGCCAAGGATGTTTCTTTGACACGGTTGATTCTTTGATCATTCCCATCCTTCAAGCGGCTTTGTTCCTTCGATGTACAAGCTTTAACTTTCGCCAAAGATTCTGAAGCACATTAGCGTCGGCTACCCTCCTCCCCGTTTCCTCGCCGGAATTTCATCTGCTCCCAAACAATTCCCACGTCCAGTCACGAGAGATCCTGATAACGACACGCCCTTATTCAACGCGTCAGAAAGCATTGAAAAGACCACGCGTCCACTTGTCGGTGTCACCCTCGTCGTTCCCAGCGACCCACTGCTTTTTGTATCCGTTATATTCGACCTAGTTTCGCACCACGTTCCGAGGGAGAGTCTTCCCATCGAGGGCCCGTATCTTCCGAGGTCGAGAGGGTTAATACGAATTACCCCTGGAAATGAACGCGATCCCTCGTCTCTCACGCCCGAATATATTTTCATAAATTAACCATTTTCTGTTCTTAACAAACTCCTGAATTTTAATCGAGCCAATACTTCATACATCCCCTTTGACGAAACTCTTTTCAACTGCGACTCTTCACTTTTCATTTTTCATCTTCGGTGTGGTTTTATACAATCTCTATCGAAAGAATGTATTCGCCGTAATATACTTTTACAGATTAACTAATTTTTGTTCTTAACAAATTGCTGAATTTTAAGCACGCCGATACTTCTTCCTTGACGAAATAGGTCACTCCATAATGCATCTAGAATTTTTTCCATTTTTCGAACAATTTTTGTTGTTCAGCAGGTTGACTGTCACGTTCGTGAACCTCTTAAATTAATTCATTGTAGCCTGATTATAGTATATCTCTATATGCAAGACCATAACGTTTCGTTCTCTAAAATCTGAGAAGTCTAAGGTCTTCGATTGAACGTGGGGAGTGACTGTGTCACTCATGAATTACCTAATTTATATTCAATTATTCTACAGTAGAAATAGTACCGCACTGCCTATGGTTATTTATGAACATTGCCACAAGTAGAAAAACCTTACCATGATGAGACTTGTGAAAGTATAGAAATGATCAAATATCTAGACTTTTCGTGAAGTAGAATTGGTTGGTTAAGGTCAGACGCGGCAGACGATTCCTATTCCCAACCGCATACTCAAAATAACACATTATCTATCATAATTTTTCAATGTCTATGGTCTTAAAAAATTATTCAATGCATCTTTCAACAATAATATAAATTTCAATCGTGAACCAACAAATCACTCCCAGTAACACAATCTAATATTTTTATTTGGGATTGTTATGGAAACAAAGATCTTCAACCTTGCAATGGGGTCTCCCATGAACCCAGCAAAATTTCTGAACATTTCTGTAATCTCCGTTACTGTATTTCATAATAATTAAAAATATGGAGTTTCCTCTTTTTTTTTCTTGCAACATTTCGAGTTTTCAGATTTTAAATTGCATACTGAAAACTATCTTAGTAAAAATTTTGATTATTTCTTGATTACTTCATAGTCTGACTAAGCATGGTTACACTTAAGCTGCCTTTCAGTATAGCACAATTGCAGAAAACCTTAATACGTTCCGGGCCGCGTGGGGCGTATACGACCCCCACTGAACTTTCTGTTTAGGCCACTTAGAATTCTCATTGAAAAATAAAAAGGTAAAACGCTTTATTTTTTATACATTTAGACTTTATTAAATTAAATTTATTGCTTTGTTGTCTAATGCATATTAAAATTTATTCTACTATTGACAAATTTTAAGGCGTACGTCAAATCGAGTTTACTTAATCGAAAAAGTGTGGGTCGTATACGCCCCACGCGGCTTGAACGAAAAGTCTTCAAAAATTCGGTCCGGCACGGAACGTGTTAATCCTAGACAACTAAACTTGAATATGTGTAATTGAAAGCTGTTTTTCTAGCAACAAAAATACTTCGCCTTGTAAAATAACAGAATAAGTGAAACGTAAAAGTTGATATTGAATTTGTTAATTGAAGTATTTGTGAGTGACAGAAACTTTCCAAAAATATTTTTAAAACAAGTGTGTTCACACTTGTGATGTATGTATGTACACTAACAACAACCAAAGTCTGAACAAGAGTCGGCGGAAGCAATCTCGTTGTGCTGCATCGAACGTGTCGCGATCGTTTGAATCGGGCACGGTTTAATCTCGCGGATGCATCATCGAACGGGCACAGGCGAGTCAAGAAAGACTATAGCCAGGTGTAATAATTACTGGTATCATGAAACGCCGAAACGGTTACGTGAGCATCGAATACAGTGTTTCTAAATTCTCCGGGACGGACAGCTGTTACGTCGGTCTCGTACCTTTCTCCAGATTCCTTTCACGAAGGAAGGTCGGCGCGCGCGCGCGTGCACGATTCAACACGCGACTAAACAGTTAGAAAGAGGTGTACAGGTACACACGGAAGAGACGCGAATCGATTCGCAAGCGGGCACGGTTCAAAATCTAGATGCGGCACACAATTTCGTTTCGACTTCACAGAAGGAGATAAATGGCCGCTGGCACGAGGCGCAAGAGAGTTTCGCAAATAAGCCGGAAATGCTGGTCCACCTTCGCAACCGTAGTTCCGTAACACCGTCGAAGGACGGACCACGCGTCCGTCGCTGAAAAAATAATTGCGGTTTTTCTTCTTGAATTTGAAAGTTACAGTGGAAAGTCGTACAGCACAATCCCGCTTCCAATACTCTTTCCGCCGATGTGCGTTCTCAACAATCTAACCGCAGCGCACAATACAAGTTATCGACAAATTGCGCGTCACGTATGTGTATTTGCATATAATTTGTATTATTTATAAATGCATACAATCCTCAGTCTAATTAATTACAGAAGGCACGTTCGCGACCCTCTCTTGTTCGAGGCTTTCATCTTTGTGAGTGAATTTTTTAAACCACCAGCGTTAAGTTTTAAGAGTGAAAAGGCGTGAAATTTCAAAAAGTAGTAAAATTAAGAGAATTCAGGACGATTAATATATTGCGTCTTAATCGAAACTGTTAAAGATAAAAACAAATTTCTATTTGGTCTCCGTGTCTTGAAATAGACGCAAGCAATTTTTATTTTGCACGAAGATCTAGTAACAAGATAAAACATCGCATCGAAAAAATCGCTAATGTCTAAACTGACGAAAACCGCAGTTATTTGAGCACGAACCTATTGGAACAGGCGGAAACTTCGATAGGAATCATGCGGTTTAGAAAACTAAGCGATCCTGGCGAAACAAATGTTCTTCTTTGCGAATCGAGAACGATTACACGCATGATTTATCCGAGGTTCCTCTCGCTACGGGCGACCAAGTTTGATGAGAAGTGGCTCTTTTCCTCGAACCTGGGGAGCTCTTTTGATGAGACCCGGAACGGAGCGCGGCGAGCTGTGAGCGTAAACTACCTCATGAATTTTAGTTCAGATAGGGTACGTTTTAGGGGCGGAGTAAACGATCAGAGCGACGAGACCGACGTGGAGAAATACGGTCTATTGTTTTATTGCGGATGTGTTTACTTTGACGCAGCCAGAACAGATACACTTACTGGGTGATCGAACGTGCAAGCGGAAAAAATAGTGCTATTCCTTTGGTATCGTTGTCGTTCTTTTTACCCATACGTAACCACGTTTAACGCATAACAACAACGTAAGCCGTTAGATGGAACTATACAAACATTTAATACAGGGTTTCCCGAAAATGTTGTATTTCATTGAAAGGGGTGATTATTGACGCAATTTGAAGTAACTTTTTCCTTTACGAAAATATTCTTCACGACTGTTTTAAGAAGTTATTAGAGAAAATCACAGACGAATCAAAGCAGGCAAATTATGACTCAGCCAATTCCAACGCTACTGAATAAAGCCGCGGAGAACATTTTCGCAAAGGAAAAAGTTGCTTCAAATGATCTCAGGAAATATTCCTTTCAAGGAAGTATAACATTTTAGATAAACCCTGTATACCTCTCTTCTATACGATCAAAAAGATACGAATGAATGATCTGATAACTTATGGAATGAAATGAATGATGAAACTTTTCAAATTTATTTTTTTTTTTCGCATAAATCCTTGACACGTACAGATTAAGTGTAATTCTCGCTGTCGTTTTTAATGTTTTTCATTCAAATTTTTGAGAACTGATTTTATTCTTCATCCCTCCCAATTTTTTTTTTTACATATTTTTGCTAATTCCAAATAAACGTGTTCTGTACATCGTTTGAAATTGTTCACTTTCCGGAAAGGAATGTACGAAGTTAGTTGTGTTTCCACCACATTGATACTTTTCCCATTGTGTCGATTTGACATCAAGGGACAAATTAAGTTGAAAAACGAGGAACGGAAGAGGGTTAACTCTTGTGTCAATAACCAGGTACATACTTACAACTTGTGTCCAAGTAGTCAGTTACGAAGTAGTAAATTGTTTGAAGTGTTCAATCCACACGTGTTCATTCGGAAAAACCTCTGCTACAAGATTTAATTCGTTGTGCCGTTTACATGTGTACCACTGTGTGTATGATATTAAAGATATTTAAACGACCATTGAAGTATACAAACGTTTTTAATCTACACAACGAGGTGAATGAATTCATTTATATTCATTTACGAGTTACATGAACCACGTGTTCAAGTAAGAACATTCAGTCAGTAGCAAAAGCTTGCCTACACCTATTAGATTTTAAATATTTAAGAAGAAAATGGAAATTTAGCAAATTTGATAAGCATTTCTAATTTTTCTTCTGCTCCCATTCCTGTTTTAAGTACATTTTTTGCAAACAAAGACAGAAAAAACCTGCTTAGAATCAGTCTGATTAACCCTTTGATTACGAAAGGCGTATATATACGCTTAAGACATTTTACAAACATTAACTCTTTTATTAAACTGAAATGACTAAGTATTAAATGTCTAGCAATAATTCGATGCTTTCTTGTCCTTTACTGCAGCAATAATTTAATTGTGACTTGTTTTAACTGTTCACAACGATGACCATGTGAACACGCGTTGCGCAGAGAACGCCGCGGTCAAAGGGTCAACATTCAAATATTCTTAAAGATGCACACTACTCGTTACAGATGTACACTACAGCACTGGCAGAAACGCTGGAATAAAATAGATGTAACGTTACAGAGAACGAAATAACCCGAATGTAGCGTGGCCAATAGGCTCTCGTTTACGCGATATTAAGTTCGCATCAGCATCAGAAAACAGTTGGTCGGCGAGCAGCGCGAAATGTATTCGGAGAAACACACGGTTTGCGTCGACCAAGCTAAAACGCGAAAAAAATATATTCGCGTGCTCTCGAGGCAAGATCTTATGCTAACAAACCACTCGCGATAAACCGGGGCTACGTGAATTAATTGAACGCGGTGTGCACGAGTCAGAAGCGCTCTTTATAGAATCTTAAGATCGACCGTTTATGTTGAATGGATTATCGTCGGCGGTTATCGTGCTCAAGCGACACGTCTGGGATCACGTCACGTCTTTCTCTCTCTCTCTCTCTCTCTCTCTCTCTCTCTCTCTCTCTCTCTCTCTCTCTCTCTCTCTCTCTCTCTTTCTCTTTTGCCGGCATGTTTACGAGTGGATGACGCCGACTCCCAAGCATTCGCATTATGCACACTGCTAATCTCCGGCTTGATTTTAGTACAAAGCGAAAGTAAAGTGTCGTTTGTTTCGAGCATGGCTATGAGTGCGCCGTTGCTGCTCGCGTTTTCATCGTGAAAATGCTCTTTCGTTGGCGTTACGATGCTATAATCGACTTCCTCCGGGAACACAAATATACTTGAAACCGATCCCAGGAACCGGTTTCGAGAAAAACAGAATTTATTTAATACAATGGAAGAACGGGTTCCCGTCGAAATAACAGAACCACGTTTACCAATTCACGGTTGTTGAAATTGTAGAGATCTATTCGTAGGAAATCATTCGATAAATTTGTTTCCCTGAACGACTATTATAATGGCGATCGCTGGAAACGCGAAAATGCTCCTTCGTTGAAGTTATGGCGCTGTAATAGACATTCTCCGGGAACACAAATAAATTGAAACGGTTATAGTCCCGCGCCCCGTTACCTAATTCATCCTGTACCGTAATAAAAATTGAATTGCAAGTTTAATAAAGAAGAAAGTACCTATTAGGGGTGAGCGGATAACCGAAATCTCACGTACCCGAGCCTCCGGTCAAGTCGAGCAATGATCGGGTCGGGTCGAGTCGGAATCCCGAAAGTTTGCAATATTCGGGTACTCGAAGTTAAAAAAGTTAAGGTTGTATTTATATATGTAAGTACAATGCTGTTTTATGATTTTTCAGTTCAATCTTTTATTTTCACTGGCATGTTCAGAATGATTTTTGTATTTCCCGTGTAATCGGTTCTCGAACTTCGCGACGAAAAGAAATAATTTCGTATACATTATGTGAAATAACAGCATTTTATTTGAAATTCGCGTGTTTTTCCGATACAAGTTTTGTTCTCGTGGCTGTGACAATATTTCCAGCGTCAGAAAACAATCGTTCGTTGGATACTTGAGTGGCAGGTATGCCAAGGTATTGTCTTGCTGTTTCTGCAATCATCGGTTGTAATAATATTTCGATTTGTAGTAAACACTGTTTCCTAAACAGTGCTATTATACGAATAGTGTGCGGACGAAGAGTCCTTGTCTTGTGAGAACAGTATTTACTAGAAACAGAAACGTCCCGATACATTCAGTAGTCTTGAAGACGTCGCACAGTGTGAACATATTTTGTATGAACTGTTCAAATTAAGCAAAGTGTGCTAAAGTATGTCGCATGTCAGTGAAGCTTTCATTGTTGATAGTGCAGTTAGTGCAAGATGACAGTGACAGCCTTCTACGACAACATCGTAATAGAAGTTTCGTGTAGCAACATTTCAAGAAAATTAATCGGTGTAAAGCCCAATGTCTATGGTGTATGCGAGAATTTCGTGTTAAATATAGCAATACTAGTGGTCTTACGCGACATTTGAGGTCCAAACATATCGAAGTAATCGATGCAGCTGTAATGAATCGACGAAACGATAGTACTACTAGTAAAGAATGATGACTGTGGATATGCAACTGTACAGTATTATTAATTATGTCGGATTTCGGTCCTTCTTAAATATTGCCGAACCACGATATCAGATCCCAAGCCGTTCAACATTTGCGAGAAATATTATACCTTCATATGTACGAAGATTTAAAAAACGATATTAGGACAAAAAACATGCGAATATGGCAGAAGGTAACTGATTCTTGCTATTTTCATTTTCTGTTTAATGTATATTAATTGATTCTACATATACATATATTAATTCATTTTTATATAATACAGGAATTAATAGGAGAGTTAGTTCTCGCATTTACAACCGATGGTTGGACATCTCGATCCATACAGAGTTATTTATCACTGACAGTCCATTATGTCAGTAAAGATTTGAAGTTTTGTCATTTCATGTTAAATTTAACTCACTTAACACAATCGCATACGGCTGAACACTTACAAACTGCATTGCTTACATCTTTACGAACATGGGAATTAAATAGTAATAGTAATACACTCATTAAACTATAAATAATATATATAATATAAACTATAAATAGTTTAAAACAAAAAATTGGAAATATGGCAAATGCAATAGATGCAATAGATGTCGACCAATATAGCAATTTGACGAGCACATCAACCACACGTCAAAACGATGGTATTTCTCCAATATTATTTATAAATAAATTACTTTTGACAATTTTTAATTACATCAGCAAAACTACTTTTTAAATTTTAATTCGTTTCATAGAACAACCTTCCAAATTAATGAAATTTTTCAACGAGGCCTTGGGTAGTGTGGAAACAGAAAGAAGAAGCCCAAATTTACTTTTCATAGAGCGCTGATTCTCGAAGCACTGAGATAATAGAATGGTGGAAATACAATTGTAAACGGCTACCTATATTTGCCGAAATAGCAAGACAATAACCTGGCATTCCTGTCACTCAAGTATCCATCGAACGATTGTTTTCTGACGCTGGAAATATTGTTACACCCACGAGAACAAAACTTGTATCGGAAAAAGTAGAGCAATTATACTTCCTACATGCGAATTTCAAATAAAATGCTGTTATTTCACATAATGTATACGAAATTATTTCTTTTCGTCGCGAAGTTCGAGAACCGATTACACGGGAAATACAAAAATTATTCTGAACATGCCAGTGAAAATAAAAGATTGAACTTAAAAATCATAAAACAGCATTATACTTACGTATATATAATATTCGAGTACCCGAATATTGCAAACTTTCGAGACTCCGACTCAACTCGCAATCGCAGGTACCCGAAATTTATAAACTATCGCGATCCCGACCCGACCCGACCCGAACCTGAAATTTCGGTTATCCGCACATCCCTAGTACCTACATATGATTGACGGTAATATAATGTCGATGAGAATAACAACAATTGTCTACAACTTGATGTAATAATGAAAAGAAAGCGGATACAAATTTTTCTAGTTTTTGGATATATACAGATTGTTCCGTTAAGTTTTGTAACCATTTCTTAGGCATTTCCGATAGTGCAATTAAGAAATGTTTTAGACAAAAGTTTGTCACTACTTGAGCTACATGTTGGCATATTCTTAAATCTAAAAAATTCTTTTTACGTACAAAAGTAAAAGTCATCTTGACTTTTTTTAAATGGCATCACATATTTTGGACATCACAGGATTGTTGCTGTCGTCGAGACGAATTCAACAGTGTATTATACTATGACCTTGAAATGACCTCAAACTTGAAAATTTTGTGCAAATGTAACTTTAATAAAAAATTATTTCTTACAAAACAAAGAAAATTACATTAGATGTTCGAATTGCGATCCACCTTCTACGACCACCTTATCTTTGGAGATATCTGCAATCCGTTGTATACGACACAAGAGTCAATAATTTTCAATAACTTCGGAATCGCATAACAACTGCATGTAATAACATAAACCGAGACGCCCTAATTATGGCGACAATGAAAAGTGTAATACAAAGAGCGGATCTCTGTATCGCAGAAGGTGGATCACAGTTCGAACATCTAATGTAATTTGCTTTCTTTTGTAAGAAATAATTTTTCACTAAAGTTACGTTCGCACAAAATTTTCGAGTTTGAAGTCATTTCAAGGTCACTGTTGAATTCGTCTCGAAGTCAGCAACAATCCTATGGGGTCCAAAACATGCGATGACATTTAACTCTTTGCGGCACAGGATTTCAAATGAAAAATAGACCCATGTTGCACAGGAATTTTATCGGGTTTTAAATGAAACAAAATTGGTATATTCTTAGTAAGGTATAACATCATGTAAAAACATAACAAAACAGTAATAGTCAATTTGTTGTTATTGGACGCGGCTCAAATAGTCTCACCGTGCCACGTAGAAAAGACGAAATATAAACCTATGCACATGCAGCTATTGCAAGATTTCGAGGCGGAACTAGAAATGTCCCACATGTCGTAAAATACATCAAAAAGGTGGGACATTTTTAATCCCACCGTGCCCCAAAGAGTTAAAAAAGTCAAGGTGACCTTTACTTTTTTACGTAAAAAGTATTTTTTAGATTTAGATATAAGAATATGCCAACATGTAGCTCGTCAAGTACTTACAAACTTTTGTCTAAAACATTTTTTAATTGCACTATCAGAAATGCCTAAAAAATGGTGACATAACGGAAGGACCCTGGATATACACCAAAAACCGGCCTCGTTGTACCTATTGTTACGTACGGAGACTTTGCCTGCGTGACTCTTTTACTCCCTTTTTGGAATCACGTGTTCATATAAGAGGCCCGGCTCACACGCCCAAATAAATAACTCTCCCTTATGGGAAAATACATGCATCTAGGAAAGTTCAGAGAAATGTCTTCCAGATTTTGCTGTACCACCACTGCCATTTCTAACTGAATTCAACTATATAAAGGGCTCAAGCTTGCTCATAAGCAGGTCAGTACGAAACAGCAAACGGAACGACACGCATCGTGAGATAGGATTAATAGAGTCCCCTTTGGTCAGTTCTAAAACGCTAAAAAACCGTTATTCTCAAGGCAAGTTAACCAAATCAACCCCCGCTTTTCTCAGTGCGTCAAAACCGAAAGCTCAGGAACATTAGTATCCGCGACAATACGTCACACCTCAAGAACTGTAAATACGTATTGGGTTTTTATAAAGAATATATTGTGTTTTTATCAGATCTATGAGAGTCTTTAATTTCATATGCACATTCTTTTAAACTCCAGTGACTAGTGTTTCTTCCGCTTATCCATCCTGTGACATCCGGTGATGAAACAGGCATCGGCTGGTTCAGGATTGTCCCGTGTAAACGAACAAACCACCTCGGTCTACGCATAAACTGTGCCCTCGGCTTGTAACATATAAAATAATAAACTTCTATAGCTAACAATTTTCTAAAAAAAATGTTAAAATAGTAATAATCCAACCGTTTTCAATCAATTTTGAATTATTAGTCCCTAAGGGGTTAAAGTACCACAATCGGTCAACAATCAAAAGAACTGCGTCGATCGCTAAACACACTGACAAAAAATTGGATCAGTCGAACCCACACATCCGTCGACCGATTCAAGTTCTGTTCACCCGTGCACCGGGTGGGTCAGTAAAAAAGAAACACGAAGCTAGCAATGGATCACGGTAATTGCCAGCGCGCGATCTAAGTTAATGGGCCAGTCAGTTCGGGTTGGGGGCACGGCAGGTTGCTGCTGCAGAGGATTCAGCCCTGCGATCTGTACGAAATGAAATAAAAGATTGGCAGATGGGTGCGCACACTGTGATATCGCGAGATACGAAATCGGAACACGTATGTATGTACGCGGAACCCAACACCGAGACCTCCCGACTCGGCTACCGGTGTTCGTCGATCAATACCCGCATGCTGGAGCAAACGAGACAGAGAGAGGGAGAGAAAGAGAGCGAGAGAGAGCGAGAGAGAGAGAGCGCGCGAGTCGGAGAGGGAGATCAGCAAGGGAGACAGGGGTGTATTGTTAAACCAGCAGATACCAGCACCGGGACGACACTCGAGACCGTCGATTTCGAGCCCCTTCCACACTCGCTTGCCGATACCACTGAGAACTCCGAGCCAGAATACTTCAACCCAGAATACTCTACGGCTTTGAATGTCCCGCGCTTTCCAAGCTTCTGAAACATGATTACACCCCGGATAACCGAACGGTTCAGGACGCACACGCTGACGCGTCCAGAAGTAAAGTAGCGCGATCATTTTATCATTAAATTTAAATATGATTTTTTACTAAATCTGTTACGCTTAAATTTACACAACCCATCCCCACCCTTCTTCATTTGAATGAGTACAATGACTAGCCTATACCTCGCTTCCAATGTATAGCTTCCTGTATCAATATGGTAATGTCAGAGAATAATATGTTAATATTCTTAAAAAAGCTTAGAAAAAATTATTATAACGTTTAAATTTGCACGACCTATCCCCCCCCCGCCCTTCCTCAACCACGTAACGCCTAGAAATTACCGGAGCCTTGTCTCGGTGGACAATGGAAAATTAATAAAACTACTAAAGGAAAGGAGACAGACCTATTTCAAAGAGGTGCTGCGACCGTAAAAACATAATCATGCATTAATGAAAATTTCAAATACAATAATTTTTGTGTTACCTTTTCAAACCTAGTGCCAGTAAATTCTTCAGATTTTTTTTATTAAAATGAGTCTAAACACGACATAAATCGAACTAGTTTCATAGATTTAATGTAAGAAACATAATTGAGGACATACGTGTGATTACTATATGCGAAGTTTATAAAAGTAGACCGATCGACGTCATGTTTGGACTCGTTATAATCGGGACAATCTCAACAACCCAATGGTACAATATTTAAACAGGTAAGACAAAAGTTAATGAATTTGAAATTTTCAAGTTTATAAACTGTAAAGAAACGTCCTCATTAATAGAAGTCGATAATGTTTGTATTTTATTTTCTCATTAAAGAATACCTTACTTGGTAAAATTAATATTTCCCTTAGACTGGTTTATATGAAATAGTTGATAAAAATATAAAGTAAGTAAATAAAAAGAAGATAAAACTGTAAAAGTATACTGAAGAAGAAGTTTATAGATAAAATTGTAAAATCGCGCGATAATTTATCGTCAATAAATGAGGAACATGGTTAAATTTATTGATCAATAAATTTTGATTTTCCTGCCAGCTCGTTTAACGATTCGTGCACACTATTGCGACGTTGTGTCAGTACTGCCGTAAACCACGTTGTATTCGCGTGCGATGGGACAAAATCTACATCGAATCGATATAATGTGCTTTTAACCTGTGAACCGAGAAGGTCAAGTGTCTCAAGTGCATCTCCTGTGAGACGAGCTAACTTGTCTTATCCGCAACAAATGTCAGATCCCTCAACCTACTCTCGATACGCGTGATATTCTTTGTTCCGTAATAGGTTCCTTCATTTTAACCATCGTGAAAGCATTTCCTAACGGTGGAATTGTATCTACAAAAACAGAATATCTACAGATTTAAATTTGATAAAAGTAAAGGTCGACAAATTGAACATTGCACTAACATTTAGACAATACATTGAAGAATATGACAACTATAACCATCAAGTTGTTTCTTCTATTATGGACTCGTACAAGTCGAAGTTAAAATTGTCAAAGAACCAATTTGAGGATAACACAATACTGAACCAATAATAAAATTGTTTTTTTTAAATGATTTTTTTAATGAAATTTTCATCAACATATACGTGATACTTTTCTGATTAAAACGACACGAAGCATGACACAGTTTGTGTTATTTTTACTTATTTTATTCAAGATACAGTAGAACCTCTATTATCCGAACTAATCAATTATCTACCAATTTGTTAAACGAATCGCAATATACACATGTGCATTGTTTTAGATTGTACTGTTCACATATGAAACACGTATTCGGATAATGAAGAATTAAAAGATCGACGGTTCGGATTATCGAGGTTCTACAGAATCGTGAATCAAACAAATAATTGCGGTCCGAAACGAGTCATGTTTGGCTCGTTTCAATCATATTACCTTTCCCGACACTTAAGTTTCTGGGCCTCTCGAGTGGGGACAAATTTTGCTGAAATATCATGCAGAGAGACATTACAGTATTTGATGGACCCACTGTAACTCCCAGGACGTGTAGAGCGTTCAGACCTAATCGCCCGAGCCTGAGCCCGAGTTCGAGCGACACAAGAGTCTTCTAGGGTCTAGCAGAAGTCGTGGGTGAGGTTATCGACCTGAAGGTAAAGCGACATCGAAGTTTCCCTCGTTTCCTTCGCTCCTTCTGTCAAGATGTCACGTGACATCGTCAGTGGTTTTCTAGGCCTTCTCCTTGTCAATAGGCGCAAAACAAAATGGCGGCGGTCGTCAATAAAACAAATCGAAAGCCGCTTTTATTTGTGTTCTGTCCCTTCGGCAAATGCTTGCGTAATCGTGTTCCCGGCGAGCAAAACTGTGGAAAAAGAAGGGAATCGGAGGGGTAGGCGGCGGGTGAAAAGAGAATAAAACGAAAAGGGAGTAACAAATGGACGTGGGCGTACAGCAGGGGACGCGAAAAAGAGAAGGAACAGAAATTTGGCGACACGCCAAAGCCGAGAGGGAGCCTGTCTGAAGGAAAGAGAAGAAATATAGAACAGAAATTAATGCTCACCAGACTTGCCTGCTTTAGTTGTCGATGCGGACCAACGAAAGCGGATGAAGGTGAAGGAGAAAGAGAGAGAGAAAGAGAGAGAGAGAGAGAGAGAGAGAGAGAGAGAGAAAGAGAAAGAGATATACAGCAGCAGCCAGTAACCCTTTTTTAGCTCGTCGTTCGCATCATGTTTCCGTTCTATCGCCGACGCTCTGACTTCCCTGGAAGATAGCTGTTCGCGCTCCTAGCGCCGTAAAAGAACAGTTTCTGCTATTGTTTATTCATGAACGCTTTATGGAACTATATCGCCGCTTGCTACTGCCACGGAAGCTAGGTGCCAGCCGACAGAAATCGTTTGAGCGACGACCCTGATAGATTTTTAAACGTGTTAGATGTAGATCGATAAATAGGCTGCGGATCTTTATGCATCGCAATCTTTACGATCAAGAAACGGAAAAAGAAATTGATCATAGAAATTGATTTATATTAAATATATAGTAATATCAAATCCTATATAGTAATATTAAATTATTTTATGGTGCTTCTGTTTTACCATAAATGCATAAAATCTCCAGTTTAATGATAACGTTTTAAGAATATACAGCAGAGTACTCTTTTTATGAATTTGACATAAGAATGACGTGGACGGTATAATATAAAATCAATACACTGCATAAAACCTACGAGAACACATGGAATATTCACAACGTGTATGCTATTTTATCCGATTTCTGTCGGAAGCGAATTACATACTATAGTCTATGAATTTGACAAACAATAATATGCGTAGAGGGATTATCCTGTTGTCGGGTCAATTTTGAGTAATTTATTCTTCTGTATTGTTTTTATTGTTTTGCTGTGCAGGTTTGCATTATCAACATTTTATCAAGGAATCGATTAAATCACGGAACATTTAACGGGGCATGTTTTTATTTTATGAGATAATTATACATCGTATAGAAATACAAAGGAAGAATATTATGCCACAGTGGTGGTTGTCTGGTGTTGATACTCAGTGATTTCCGACAACTGGTTCGACCGAACAATGGTTGGTAATGAAACTGCATGATGGTTCAAATTGTAGGGAGAGAAAAAAGTGTGCAGTCCACGAGAAAAGAAAATTGAGTTTCAGTAGAAGCGAAAGTTCTGAAGCATCACTTTTTCTGTTGAAACCTTGAGCTTGATTTTAAGCGAAATAATCGTACTTCAATGTTAGTCTTGTACGACATGTAACATTGCATAAATGCATTGAGAATGCATGTATTTTAGAATACACTGAGCAGTCATTTTAAGTTGCTGGAACTTTTTAAAAATCGATCTTGTAATAAAATATTCGGAAAAAATTCACAGTTGTGTGTGCTATCGGAGAGAATATTCAAGAATATTTTCGTAATTTTTTGCTAAACAGAACGGAAGAAATAGAGCATAATTCATTAAACCAAAGCTGTTCAACATGTCAATGAGCGGGCAAGGGCACGCGCCGAGGCCCGCGGGCACAGCTACGGGCAAGTGACTTAGCTGAGTGGGGGTAGATGGGGGCAGCTATGACAATGCGTGTGACAAATACATGCAGCGTATGAATGTGGATTCGTGCCCGACGTTCTGTGCAGTGTTGCCAGATCAAGACTTATTCCCCCACTAATCTCTTTTTCTATCACGCTATTCCCTACGCTTCCGCCACGGCCCGATCACGTGACACGTTCCGTCTCTGTCGTGCATACACTAGCACTGGCAGAGAAAGGGTAACTTTTTCATTTCAATTCGTGCACCCTCCCCTCATCTGGCGACACTGGTTCCGTGTATGCCCAGGGCAAGAAAATCACTGCCCGTACGGGCAGACGCCGAACGGCTCTGCACTAAAGTGTAAATTTTGTTATAAAAAAATATTCCATCTTAAAGTCATACAGTGATTGCGTGTACCCTTTGCAAAAATGTAGATTAAATGTAGAACAAATGTACACCTAAAAACTTGCATATTTGTAAATCACATTCTCAATCTGTCACTTAATATTTTTAAGAAGTATTAGAACTTAATAATGTTTTTAAAAAGGCAGTAATGCAAGTCAGAAACCGAAAGCGAAAAACTGGCAAATCACAGTAAACATTTCTACGTAACTATTGCTTGTTCAATGAACAATGGAAGAAATCCGTATCTTTGCAATAGTGTATCTATCTTCCAGTGAGCAATAGAAATGTTATTACTCTCGTTACATAAAAATTTTAACCAGAAATATTCAGGGAACATAAAGCACTGGGTGAACAAGAGCCGGACAATCGAAGATAAAAATAAAAGTCTCGGGGAGATAGCGAAAGAGCAAGAGAAGAACTCAGAAAAATGGATGGCAAAGGAAGAAGTGTGAAAGATAAAGGAGAATCGAGTAAAGCACCAACCAATTTCACAAATACCTCGCATCCATTGTTTAACCATGAGCAATATTGGTAAATTGGTGTAATTTATAGGACAAAATATAGAAGACAAAAATAGTGTTGGACGAATAAAAAACTATACTTTATAAACTGTAGCCCATGTTGTAGACAGCGAGAAAGAATAAGTAAAAAAGAGTATAATCAACTTCCGCTGAAAATTCAATCTTTCAAAAACAATCCGCATTTTGAATAACTACTATAATTCTGATAAATTGTTATTGTAATTCTGAACTCGCAAGGAACCTTTGTTTACACAAGCCGACTTTTCATTAAATTAAAAATAAAGGGAAGCCTTCATCCTCGTAAAAGAAAAGGGTGGAAAATTTAATTTAATTATTATGAAAACATAAACTTTCGGGAATAGCATAAAGTTTGTGAACGTTTACTCTCGACATCTTTGGAGTTTACGAGTTATAAAAATAGCGCAAATAAAGGGTCGATTCTGATAAAAAGGATTCTCCCGTGAACCTTTGCACTATAATATTGAATCAGAATTGTGATAAAGATATCGAAGGAAATTTACAGAATATGTATTTTAGAAATTTCCTTTAACCTTAAATAAAATTATATTTTGCAGTTTCCGATATAATATAGCCATTGGAAAATACGAAAATATCAATTTTCTTCTTCTAGGAAATTAACCAAATTCAAAATGGTGAAAACATACAAAGACTTTATAAAAATACTATTCTATTGTCTTCCACTTATTAAAATTATTAAGACAAATAAACAATTTTCATTTTCCATAAAAATCTACAGTGAACGAGAAACTCTAATCACTGTTATCATAAAATAAATTGTAGTGCAAGTAATCGGCAAGCGTGCACAGTTCGATAAAAATCCACGTCATTTATCTATTGTCACGTTTCACAATCACGTATCGCATTAGTATATGAAATCAAAAGCAAAAACTCTGCGTTAATATTGCGTTTGCTACCCATGCGTGTACAGACTTAACATACTGTAATTAGATTGTGTAATGTAATGTGATTGTGCAATGTGGTCGCTAATGACCCAGATGTTAACGCGACCGTCGTAAATGAAGAATATATTTAAAAAAAAACTGATCTGTACCGAAAACAGTTTCATCAGTGGGCAGAGATGTTTCGAATATTTTCCAATTTCCATTCAGCTTGACATTACAGCGAACAGCCAACGAAATCGAGGACGCACGGTATAATTATAAACGGCGGTTTAAATATATTTAAACCACCGAAGCGCCTCAGTCCGCGTAATGCGAAGCCTTATGGTAGAATGATCATTTCTTCCCGCTCTGTTTATGGCGTTCACCGACCACCGATCGATAGCGAATTGCGTGTTCAACTAAAAAGAGAAAAAAAAACGCATGGTAATCGTCGTTCACCGTGTGTTCAAGCACGAAAACTGACCTTATGAATTTTTGAGCCTCTCGGGGGCCGTATCAGTTCCTCATCGAACCAGTTCATTCCTCGCATTTCGCGGTCTTCGGAGTGCGTGAGTCTGTGTGCGCGAGTGCAAAAAAAACAGATGAAAAGTCTCGATTATGCGAGTATCAAAGAGCAGCTGCACTGAATGCCTCGCCGCCGCCCCGCCTCTGCCGCGCCGAGAGCTGTCTGCTCGGGGAAAGTTGCAGAAGACGCGTCGGAACACGCTGGTCTAATTACGCTCGTTTTATTATAGTCCTTTACGTGCGTTCAGAGTGCGCGAAACTTTTAAATAAAAAAATTTAAAACATCGTTCTCCGTGACTTTTGTTACCAATACTTCCTAGGTAGGAAAATCGACATCAGAAAACTAATTTTCTGAAATTAATAATTATTCGTTACTTAAATAATACTCATAAATCCCTGATGAATTACAGGGTTCACACAATATATGTCCCAAATTCCTAGCCGATAAAAGTCCCAGAATTATCCCTACTGCCGCGGAGTATACCCGCGGTAACGATAAAAGTAGTTTTTCCATCTGTGAACCAAAATGCAAAAACTCGTAGGTCAAATTGGGCTACTTTTTTCTAGAATCCAAATCTGCAATAAAAAATGAGGGTTCCCATTTCAGTTTTTTATCTTCCCCCACCCGCACCCCCAGGGGATAATGGTGGGTGGTCGAGTTTGGTATCATTGGATGTCCCCCTTCGAAACGACCAACTTTCATTACCCGAGATATTGCAAGATATTTCGAGATATTTCAATGTCTTCAGACAAATCGTCCACCCTGTATAAAAATTAAATTGTCAATTTGATATATAGAAAGTATAGGCGCAGATATCCGTAAATCTTCAATCGGTAAGTACTTGTTCACGTGTGTACACACTTTTAAATATTTTTATACCAAATACAATTATTCTATTTTTATTATATAGAATTATTATATTTTTACATATTAGTAAACGTTATACAGGATTTATACTTTAGCACAATCCTTTAATTTGTAGACGGATCTATAATATATGAAATATTGTAATTTGTGTGACACAAGATTTGTTGATAATGTATAATATTTGTCTATTATTTATTCCTATTGGAAATAATTATTTATATATTTCTGTAAGTGTTACACATTTGAGAATACATTAATTTTTATTAAAAGTGTGTGAGACATTATTGTCCTCCGTCATTTTAATAAAATGACACCAATATAATTATTCAAATTTTCTGTTTCGTATTTCACCTAGTTAATTGTCTCATAAATGCCTAAAATACGCAGTATAATTATACGTACCATAATCGCTAATAACTGCAACGTCATTAACGACGCTATTGCAGTAATTGCAATGAGAAACCGATTAAAACGCGAAAGTACAATTGGAAAAAACTCACGGTCTAATTATAACTTCGGTTTTGCTGTAATCGTTAATAACTGCAACTATTACAGTAATTGTACCGAAAGACGAATTAAAATAAGAAAGTACAATTTGCGAAAATTCACAGTATAATTGTAACCATAATGATACTGTAATATCAAGTGACTGCGATTGTAGTAACAACAGTATCACGCTAATAGTAATACAGAAATTAAAAGGAGGAAGTTCAATTGCGGAGTCCGTGAAATTGATGAGCAGCCTTTGACAATACCGCGCGAACAAATTAAAACTTCCTCGACGCGCTAATTAGAACAAACGTCGCACTCACCGGCGACTGTGCAAACACGAAAAACTATTTGTTCAGAATTTGCTCACGCGAGCACGATGCGCCGGAGTCTTTCGAGGGAAGAGGGTAAATCGAGACACGAATGAAGAGGGATTCTAACGTAAATGCGACTCCCACTTCAACAGATGAATCCGAAATGAAAGTGCTCCCTTTTCTTCGGCGCATGAGACCCGCCGCACCAGTGCGAACCTAATTTCGATGGCGGGACTCAGCTGTAAAGGTGAGCTTGAATCGTCGAAACAACCGCCGCGTCCGCTTCGATTAAAGTTATCATGCGGAACTGTTTTTCATGCATGCAATCTTCGGTCTAATAGCAACTTTTTACTGTTACCGAAGGAACAGTACCAGCGAACGACGCGGAAAATCTCGGCAAAAAATTCTACATCTATCATCTGCAATTAAAAAAAATAATAACGAGATCAAATAACGCAACTTACAGCAACTTACCTAAAGCAACAGTGATTATTTTTCTGTTATTTTAAAAAAGAACGTAAAACGTTACACGTCGGTAGACTATGGATTTTTCTGTAAATTTGCATTTTCGTACATTTATTCCGTGAAAACGAAAATTTTCTTTCAGCGATGTTCACGCTAAAAATAAAATAAGGATAACATTTACTTCCACGAGTACGGAAGTTTTCTCGTGTTCCAGATATTTGCACAAATGCATAAAGATCCGCAGTCTACGTAAGAGGTATACATAAACTAAACGGCACGAGTTTAGGGTTCCAGCGCGTTTGCGGTTCGCCAATTTAGCAAGAAGCATAAGGAATTTGCACCGCAAAGAGATAGACCTTGAGCAAGTAATATGAATGAGTAAAAGGAGTTCGTTTCTTCGTTAAAACTACTTTCCAAGAACGTGGTTCTAATTCAAATTTGTACTATCTTTATATTGTAGTAACGAATTAATTAATTTTAAATCCTTCGAGTCTTTTTATAATTTCTTGATTCTTTCATGCAATAGTCACACTATACCTCACTTCCAATGTACAGCTTCCTGTATCCACATAACAAACTTGGAAAATAATATGTTAATGAGCTTAAAAAGCCTAGAAAAAATTATTATAACTTTCAAATAAAATTGCAAAAGCGCGCGATAATGTATCGTCAATAAAAGAGGAACATGATTAAATTGATTGTTCAATTAATAATACATTATACGTTGATTCTTAATGAAAACTTTTCGCTTTTTCGTTGCGTACAAGCTGTGACAGCGAACGTGTATACTCTTTTCTAACTAGCAAGAATATATTCGACAACATGTCACGAGTGTACAGTTTACGTTTGACAAGATAAAATTGTGCTGCATAACAAACACAACTGCGTGGCAAACAGTGAAACAGATAAAACCTTTGAAAAGGTACGTAGCGCACAATGCATAAAGCGAATATTTCTTTCAAGGCCGACGATTCTCATCAGCCGACCGACTGTCAAGGGACTCTGCGAATTAAATGATCGACTTCATTCCCACGAACTGTGATCAGCATCGTTCAGACTGTCCCATGAAGCGTAACCTCCTAACAATTGACCTTTCTCGAAAGATACCTCCAACTTGTTTGTCGCTAAATCGTTAATAGATTGCGGACATCGTGTTAGGATACACACTATCTGTCGTTTGATACATTGAAATATTTAATAAGCCTCTTCGTTTAGGCTTGAACATTAATTTTGATAGTGATGAATACGAATTTTATTAATTTATGATAAAAATGAAAAAATTACATTTGAAACAGTAGACAGAAGAATTTAAGAATACATAGGGTAAGGGAACCAATTACTGTGGGGGTGCCACTTACTGTGCCTACATTCTTATCATTCTTAAATTGTTATCATTAAAATCAGTTAATACATCTCGTTTTTAGTATATAGTTAATAAAGTATAATTAATATGGTATAATTAAAAAGTATCATTAATATAATATAATTAATATATAAAGTATAATTAATATGGGCACAGTAATTGGCACCCCATAGTAAGTAGGTACACCTTACATAATGTGTTTTCAGCAGTATTTATTACATTAAATAAATGATAAGATTCTTTTACATTCTGGTCAGCTAACCAACACGTTGATAAAGTTTAATTAAACGTCTTCATCATTTTAAACCTGATCCCCCACTAGGACAATAAAAATTTATGTTTGTTTGAAACTTTGAAAATCAAGTCGACTTTTTGTAACGTATAAAATTCTTTTAAAAATTGAATACGATGACGACATTAATCAATTTGTTGTGGAAAACCACGTCTTAGCAAATATTTGTGACTAAATTGTAATTGAATACGTTACGTGAAAATTGAATGTAGAAGAAAAATGAAGTCAATAGGACATTTCACTTTAACGTCTTCGCAATGTACCACACTCCTCACATTATGGCGTTAAACTTTCACTTTCACAGTAATGGCAATACCAAAGATACAATTAAACAATCATCCACTTCGCGTACTTTCTCGCTTATTAAGATTCTCGATACCTCGAAAATCGGTCTGCACTGTTCGAGTTTCACATCCTAAACTTACATATTCTTCTTACTTCAAGTACTCGGTGGTACTTTTTTCGTTTGTTGTATGAAAGCTACATATAAAATGCAAACCAGTTAACTATGGATATTTATGCAAACTTGTGTTTCCTTAACACGATCACTACCAGCGTCCACACGTGTGTCACGACCACGATTTTCTATAATACACGAAGATGATCGAATTAATTTTATGCGTGTCGTTATTTAAAATTGTAGCGCAATTGGTATCTTTTTTTTTTACAAGCAGATATATTGTATAATTTTTGATTAATAATAATAATAATAATAATATTGCAATATGTTTAATAAATAATTTGCATGATAATTCGCTTTACACCTAAAAAATACTTGGTAAAGAAAATTAATGTTTATTTGTACCTTTTAAAGATACTATAAATACGCGACATTAGATAAACATTTAATGTTTTAAACATTAAACAACCGCGTGAACGCCCAGCAAACACAAATGTTCCAGTGTCGTTTCTAATTAAAAATAAAAAGTGCAGCACAACGATTTCGAAGCGGAATGAAGCACCAAACAAAAGCGCGAATGCAATAAAACGTAATATCTTTTCCAGTTTTGCAGCAAACGGGAAATGAAAGTCATTTCGAGTGAAAGAGGGATACGCCAATTTCCGAGAACTTTAAGTCGCTGAAGTTTCCTAAATCTCCCGGAAGATTAAGAAATCTTGAGGAACATTCCGAGACCAGATCTATCAAGTTTTCGGTTGGAGACGGTGCAGTATAAGTACTGCACACATACTACGGATCGCAATGCTTGGTACTAACGTGCAATCTGGATTTAATGGAGACGGTGATCAAGAACTAAACGTAAAACTTTGTGTGCCGGAAAAAAGAAGATTTGTGGAAATATTTTCAATTATTTAACTTGCTTCTTCCGATAGAAGAATGAGATTAAATCCCAACTATTCCTACATTTTAATAATTTATTTCTTGCGAGTTCAGTCGTTGCTTTTGTGAGATATTATACTGGGAAATTATTTGCAATCCTAATCAGTTTAATCATCGATTGGGAATCACTTTTCACAGAAAAGTTTCGGCATTATTTTTTGCCGTATGCAAGATATCGTCATTAGCACTTTATGATAAATTTCACAATTTTAATGTACATTTTAAAATTACTTATCTTCTGCAATTTTTTACTCTATTAGACAATTGCTCACTCTTGCTAATAAATCAGATTAAGCGAGGAACTTATTTTTCAAATGCTAATAACGCCATTTATCTAGGATAGCGAGCAATAACATATAGAAAATTGCATTAGGACAATTGGGGAATTGTACATTATGAGAAAAAATATAAGAATAGAGTTGAAGGTATGGAAATCGGAAAGACGCGAGTACTATGAGAAACAATACCGTTTTCTCGAAAGACATTATCTGCAAGAAAATGAGTGAAACACAATCCGTGTTAATACTAGGAACCGACGACATAGAAATTCTGTTTTTCACAGAGAAGTCTGAGAATCGGAACGGAACGACTGCCATGAAGAACAATATTATACCTTCAAGATCACTTGAAGAAAAGTGAGTAAAACGCGATCTTTGTTACCGGTGCACACAAAGCTTGTTTTCCACAGTATCGCAGTCTTATGCGAACAGGAATTATACTTTCACAGGTAACTATAGTTCTACAGAAATCTATATGAATTTCGCTATATGTCAATAAGAATAAATAGAAAATTTTGTAGGCATGGATTGACATAAGGGTTAAACAAAATAAAAAAGAAATTTAGAAAATTGTGCCTAATTTGGAAAACTATCAACTGGAAGAGAATAAATAAAACAGAATCACTGTAAACAAGTCGAAAATCTGTGATACATACAATAAACTTTATATGACATTTTTTTCTTCTCTTTATATGTAGATTAAAAGCAGTTTAGCCGTACAAGTTACTGAAAGAAAATAAGTAAACTAGAGTTCTCATGGATAAAATCAATCAGCATTAAGAGAATCCTCTTTCACAGCAAAGAATAAGCGGATATAAAACGTGGGAGCGCTATGAATACATCAACTCGTTCGAAGGAAAAGAAATAAAATTTGTCGATAAAACGAATCTTCGGTGCGGAAATCGTATGTTCATAGGTCAGTGTGAAAATCGCGATCGACATAGATCACGTAAGTGTTAAGAAAATCTTGTTTCGCAGCTGACGATAAGTGAATATAAAGCGTGGGATCAATATTAATATATACGAAATCGTTCCAAGGAAACAAATGAGATTGAATATTCATGAATATAACGAATACGGAGATGTTGTTTTTCACGGCACCGCACTGTGGTCCAGATCGAGGAATTAGCTGTTCACAAAGGTTTTAGCATTGTTTCAAGACTTAAAGCCGTAGCAAAAGTGGTCATTGAATTCGTCTTCATATCAACTATCAAATTATTAAGTAAAAAATATATTGCGACAATTAAAAAATCAAGGTGATATTAATCTTTTTATTTAAGAAAAATTTTTTTTTATTTTTTATGTTGAACTATATAGAAAAGTAATTGATTAAGTAGTGATTAATTTTTGTTGGAAACATTTTCTTGTCAGAGTACCGGAAATGCCCGAAAATTGCGATAACATATGAATAATGAATGATATTTAGTATATTATTGAAACAAGTGATGACATTTGAAGTAGTTTTCAGGATATTCCTGGAAAATGTTTTTTACCATCAACTTTCAGGTTTTGACCTTACATGTTACCAGGCTTTGAAATAACAAAATAATCTTTAATTCTGGAGATAACGTGTTTTTTTGTCTTAAACTGCGATTATTTAGCCATCTTATCTTAAAAGAATCATATGACAACGTTAACACAGAGCGTCACAGAGGCGCTTCAAACAATAATAACTTTTCATGAATCTTGCATGATTTTATAGAGAAAAGTGTACTGAAAATAATACACTTTGGTACAATGCATGGAACTTAAAAGATATCCTTTACCAATGATGGAAAGCTTTGAAGATTCTCTTTAGTTTACTAAGCACTGTTATTTCAATAAATTATAAATATTAAATCTTAGTACACAAGATATACTGTCCATATAAAAATAGAAATAAGGTAACTTTTTCGGTGAAAAATAGTATTAATTAAGTGTTGATTTTTAAATGCTTGTTCTAATCACAATTTTTAATAAATCTCGTTAATTTCACTGTTTTCGAATGTCATGGATATTTAAGAAGAAACATACATTCGATAAACTTCGATACGAGCAAGTTGCTTTTTTTATCAAACGAACAGCTAATTCCTCGATCTGGACCGCAGTGCGCCGCACCGTTTCCGAACCGAAGAAACTCGGCATTACAGAGCAACCGTGCTTTGGAAAGCTCATAGTGAGGAGGAAGAGTAAAAAAATTCACGGAGAACGTTTTCCTCGTACGACGCGGCATATGGCGTACGGAGACGTGCATTATGGGCGACGACGGTGCTTTTAGAAAGATCGCTGGCTAGGAAATGAATAAAGCAAAAGGTTCGTCAGCCGTACTAGCCTCCGATGCGGAAACGGCGCGTATCTGCTGCGAAACGGTACACGGGACACGCGGACAGGAGGACACCGTTTATCGAAGAGACCCCGGCTCGACTCTCTCTGCCTCTCAGCGGCCCGGCGTCCAGTAAAATAGAAAATCGAATCTCGGCGATCGGTCTTGTTAACTGCAACCGAGCTTAACGATGCCAGCAAGACGAGAGAGAGAGTGTCCGAGTCGTCGCAGAGTAATTACATCGACGCGGCGGCATCATCGCCGACGATCGATGCGACGACTATCTTTCACTGGCGGGTATAATAGACTCGCTAACGGGCTACAACGCGGAGAAAGCAGGACGCTGTTGGTTCGGTTACCAACGAAGATTATTACACGCCTATTCCCTATGGGCTTCATCATCGGTATCATCCGTAGCCCTTTGCCCTTTGCTCTGCGTTTCGAGCTTTCGACAAATCAATTTCTATTGCGTTTTCCTTAACCCCTCGCCAGTCCTCTCCCCTATCTTTCGCTTCAAAATTTGCGGAAAACTTATGTAACTTAATCATATTTTTATAGGTAGCTGTACCAACCAATTTAGCACGAAAGAATTGGACACCTCGAATAAGGGTCTACGTTGCACACAGGAAACAGATCTTTTTAAAATTTCGCGCGCTCACCTTCGTAGGTATGATTAATCGAAGGATTTCTCTCTTCAATGTATACTTCTGAACGAAAAACAAGCGTTTCTTCAAAAGAAAGTCAAAAGTAAACAGCCACCATTTTATTCCGAATCGATATTTCACAAAACTGAACGATCAATCGCTAGCCACGCTCACAAAGAAATATTTTTGGTTTTTTTTTATTTCAGATAATTTAGCTTTGAGCAGCATCGCTCGCTGCAAAATAACATTCTTAAGAAGCACATCGGCGGCTATAGCTTCGTTATAAATGAATATTTTCTCGAAAAAAGAAAATTACTAAGCATGCATACTGCAAATGTTACTCTTTCGCATGTTAATCCTTAGAAATAAATATACGATTTTGTTTGTCTTTTTTTCGGAAAATTAATTAATTAATCCTTAACAGAGACATGAATTTTGTCCAGCTTTTTTGCAATTCGGTGCAACGATCGCGGAAGTGTTAGAGTTTCTTCTTCCCGTGGCCCCCACATGGGATAAGAGAAATTCGTGTCGTCGGTGTATCGTTCGACATATCCCTGTGAAATTCAACGGTACGCGTTCGCATTCGCGATTGCGTGTAAAATGCAAATGGTATGTATCTCACGATTATCTGTATCGGACTCGGGAGCCCGCGGCGCGAGTTCGAACGATTCAAAAGTCGGGCGCGTGTGAACGATAAATTATATAGGAGCCCGGACTTGCATACCGGCGACCTTGCTGCCATTGGGTGTATCGTCTGTTTTTCCGGGACACCGGTCGCTGGCTGAATACGATATCGTCAGACGGAAACGTCCACGTAACTGACCGAACAGATACGCATTTTATATAATACACCGGAGCTGAAAAAATACCGGGGTTGCCTTGCAACACCACGAATTGTCGCATTTTTTTTTTATGTTTTCCCCTTCGGGGACCGTGTGAATACGGACCTGCACCCGGACAGCTTGTAATGCCAGGGGCTCCCTTGCACGTGAACCGGCAGTTTCGCTGATCGGCCTGTGCCTCGCCCGCCTCTCTGCCTTTTATGAATGAGAATTGTTAACGCCGTTCGCTGTTTGCGTGTCGGGTTCAAGGGTGCCTTGCAATTCGTCGCGAGGCATTATTTCTTCCGGTAATAAATTCGAGCGTCGCTGAAGACGGTTTGAATGTCGTTCTGGCGAAGATGAAGACGTGAATAAACAAAGCGTTTATTGTACCTCTTTAACGGTCTTGGAAAGACATACAGGGTGACCCAGGAATGTTGAACTTTCTTAAAAGCAGAATGATTCCTGAGGAAGGCGATGGAAGGTGAGCGAGTTGATTCCTGAGGTCGTTTGAAGTAAGCTTTTCCTTTGCGAAAATGTTCTCCGCGGCTTCGTTAAGGAGTTATTAACGAAAAACGCGGATCAATCAGAGCGTGGCGTTGACAGTTGGCTGTGCCGGAATATGTCTGCGGTAGCCGTGCGTTGATTGGTCTGTGCTTTTCATTAATAACTCAACTCCTTAACAAAGGCACGAAGAACATTTCCGCAAAGGAAAAAGTTACTTCAAATGACCTCAGAAATCGCCCCTTACAAGGAAATGCAACATTTTAGAGAATCCTGTATATGTATATACGTGACAACGGTGTTCTAGATAAGTTAAGGGATCGAATAAATGATGACCCCCTACAATTGTACGATTTTCATCTCAGCTACGATAATTAGAACTTCTTTGTGTTTGATAATTTACAAAATAATATATATAATATGTGTGCAAAATCCTGCAATAAAAAGTAGAACAGTCCTTCCGAAAAGGATTCCTAGAAATTAGTGAGAAAACGGTTTCAAAATCGAAAAAAATCAGAAAATCATTTAAAAAAGAAATCGATATTCGTGTAACTCCCGCAGTGAATGCAGACAATTTTAATTTCACACAAATATATCCGCAGTCTATCGAAAACTTCGGAAGCCAATGTTGGAACACAGTTCAAAGGAGCCTAACCGTGCACGAACAGTGTGAATGGCACAGTGAATCCCTGATCGCGAAATATTCGAGCATCGCGCTGCAGCAGTTCCACCGAATAATGAGAATCCAGCTTTGAATCCTGGCCAGGGTATCGTGCGCTATAGTGGTGGTTTTGAATAGCGTTTGCCGAAAGAATCGGCTGGAACAGACCCAGGTGAACCGACACGGCAGACCCGCCGCCGATTGAAAAGTTCTGCTGACAGCAGAAGCCGGACGAGAGGCAGGCGTTATTCACAGGTAAACGCGAACTTTCTACATACTTTCCGTGACTTGGAACTTCAACTCGAACGATCACGGCACGATATATGTATACATATATATGTATTGTGCCACTAACCATTATTTTGCGCCGCGGCCGCCTAGATCTGACGCCGGAAAGCCCTCGAGGGCTCTGGTTCCCTACTTTGATATCGATACAACCGGGTCGACATCCAGTGAACCGTGCACGGCGAACTTCTGAGGTCGAGGAACGTGAATTTGCGGTTTACGCTCGGACCCTCGACAACTTTTTTTTAGGCCTGCCTTTTAGAAGGAATTTTTAATATCTCCCTACGAGCTAAATCGAAATTTGCGATGGGTTCGAGAATTTCGAAAATTACTTGAAAATTTAATTTATTCGCGTCTAATAGAATCGAATACATCTATTCATCTTGGTAGACAATTCTATCATTCTTGTCAAATAAATGACTTAACATCAGCATCGATCATGATGGGCTCTTCCAATGAAAATCAAAGAATATGTAAATGGCCAACGACTGTCAAGAAAATCGTCGAAAGCATCCGTCTTGCGGTGAAATTATTTTCGTAAATTTGTTTCTAAATGGTGTAGACATGATCGAAATTTGCAAACGACGGTGTACCATCGATTTGATTTCAGAACGATGCCACGGCCATTACACACTGATCACGGGATTCAACAGGGGCTGTAAATTAAAATCGTCGTGAATGGAATCGCATAAAATTCAATTTCCATCGCAGTAACCGCAAGAAACCAAATTAATTTCTCTTCATCGTTGCGCGCGCAAACCCCCCCCCCCCCCTCCAAATTAAAACAACTGAACGTACAGAACCATTGAGAAATACGGGACGCGAAATCTGCATGAACCTCGACCAATATGAGACTTCTATGAGATTATTAGAATAGTATAGGGGAGCGAAACGGAAGTGGTCGCCAAATAGTGAGCAGCGAACTCCCAATTGCTGTTTCGATTGAAGTCGATTGATCGCTCCGAAAAAACTCGATGTACCAAACAGTTAGTCGACTGTGGTGGTTTGTTGCTCGCCAATATTCGAGTCTTTTATTTTGCATTAATTTTACACTATAGTGCACATTTCACCCTATCGTGCATGTCAGTGTGAAGCAATTCTAACGTGTAAGAAAACTTTTATGAGTTAAATCGCTCTTTCTTAAACTATATTTTAAGTTTTATAATGTTCATCGATATACTTTTTGGTTTAGTAAATTTAGTATGCTTGGAAATTGCTCTTGAAATTTGTAGACTTGTATAACATTTATGTATATTAGTCTAATAATTATATACTTAATAATGATCTCCCATATGAAGTATCTATCAACAATAATCGAGACACATTAAAGCCTTTCAGATTTTGACGTGTATCTACAAAAGAACTAGCAATTTTTAGCTAACATGCATCTTTTATATGCCGAATTTTCTGAAATGAAAAAGACAACTAATTTTCTAATTTTCTAACAGTTTTTGTTTAAACGCGTTTAGTCTTCGGCAGAAAAAGAATTGCTTAAGTTAGTTGTTCGCTACTTCTTTCGAAGCACGTCGGTGTGATCGCACAATCGACGAATGTCAAAGGTGAAACAGCATGCGCATTGCAATGCAATCACACAATTGTGCGAAACGCACTTAAACCCGTTGAAATACGTATTAAAATCTGTTCGTGCACTGTCAACGCGTATGATTGACTGGAAATCACTTCAACCCGTTCAAGAATTTGAAATTCGATCGCCAATAATCTGTAATAATGAAATAATTAAAAACCCGTGGAAATTAAAATTCCTAATAACTAATTGCATTCGCAAAAAAAACCCAAACAGGCAGGGACTACTATTTCTCACGAAATAAAATAAAATTTTTATTGGAAATCATAAATAAGTTAATCATTAATAATTAATTAGTCCTAATAAATAATTATTCTTTTTCATTAAAAACCAGGACAGTTTTTAAGAATCATTCTAGCCATCTCTACCGACAATAAGCGAACTGAAAAATGTGTGTAGGTGCTATAATTATGGAAGGTGATTAAGACATGTACCGTACACGTGAAAACACTTTACATATGCTCTATAGATAGACAAAATAATGAGCGTTACATTACGATTTCTACAACTAATTTATTATTTAACAAATCATATCGCAAAATGTAACTATGAAAATCTATAGTCTAGATATCTAAAATTTCAAGGTCATACGAATAAATCGAAATAGTACCTATATCAATTTCAATTTTCAGACATGGCAAAGCGTTCCTGTGATTTTTCCGCAAACTTCTCTTCACCATTTTTAACCCACCGTGTATATAATCGATCCAACGTGCACACGATCCATTTTTCAAAGAAACAGAACATTTTACCATATCGCTGCGTAATCGTCCTCCAAAACTACGCGCGCGCACAGCGGTCTCGTTAAGAATACATTCGCACTTTGTACCCCCCCCCCCCGCCCCACACGGAAAAATCAGCCGCGAAATTGACTTAAGCCGATATCCATCTAACGTTGGTGAATCATTATGGACCGCTTAGCAACTTGGTGATAGTGAATGTCGTACGATGATGCATCGCCGATTAGCGGATGCGTTCGACTCTTTGAAGACGACCGGTGTATATGTACCGTGTATGTGTTATATCGGATGATAAAAAGAAACCTGCAAAAGCAACACGTTCGATCGAATACTGATCGCAATGAAGACCTCATTCGGCTTCCCTCCGATTCCGTTTATAATTTAGTCCGTTGCCTTGGTGCACAGAACCCACTGTGTTCGACTTCTCCCGGTCGAAACAAATCTTCGAGAAAAATCGTATACACGCCGAGCTATATCGCCGAACTCGCCTGCATTTCAATGGGATGCGTTTCACAACGTAGACAGAAAGAAATGAATCGTTTTACGATATGCAGAAAATGTAAGTGGGCGTGTTTTCACCCTGAGGATCATACGAAGATGAATAATGTAGGAACTGTTTGACTTGTAGCACAGTACTTTTTAGTGGTTCCTCAGAGGATAGTCGAGCTCAAAGGATTCATTTTTGCGTGGGCAATCGGGAGCGCCTTCTCCGCCTTTCATTTAACAATGTTCTCAATATCTGTACATGCTTAGTACCACGTCCGTGCGCGATTCAAAACTGAATTCACTGTATCACAAAATTTCGAAGAACGAAGATTTCTTCGTCGACCCGAGTTTCGACCGCAAACTCCGTTTCTCTCCGAGATGAGAACGTTCGATGACTAATAGGGCTGTGTACGCCAAAGAAGAACGCAACGGATAATAATAGCGACACCGTTTCAAAATAAAATCATTACGAACCGCATTAACACCAAGACCGTTGTTTATCGATAGCATCACCACCAGAATCACCCTCCTCGCGAGTGCCGTATCGAGGCGTATCGCGAGCCATTGTTAACAGCCTGTTCATTAGTCGAACCTAATTAAATTGTCGATCCAGCGTAGCCTGCACCGCTCGATTAGCGCCGTCAACTTAGGCGAGGGGACACAAAAAATCGTTGGTACACGCATCCCGATTCCACGTTGTTCAATGCATCATTATCGCCGATAAACGTTTCAGAAACGATCCAGGTGGTTATCCGATCAATACTCGTCCGGGAGTAGCTAATTCCGAGCCGACGAGATTCAAGGTTACCCGGAAACATTCAGAGACACCGATCAATCGAAACACCGCGAGTAATCGCATCCTGCAAGCGGCAGAATCGGGAGACTAAAAAACACGATTGATCATCTAATCCGCACAGGTGACGCCTAGCCGAGCTCCTGTATCCCGTAACAATTTACCCCGAACCGTTCTTCCCACGTTAACCTACATTGGCCGCAGCTCTGTTACAAGGTCACACATCGTCCAGAGATCTCCGCCTGCTGTCCAACCTCACTGATCTCCTAAACTCGAACTATAATCACGACAACACAAGTTCAGAGGACCCTGCGGAGATGAGTTGCTCTAGAGGCTAACAGCTTGTAGAGTTTGGGAGACCTACACCTGATGTTTGGAATCTTTCTGAGAGACTGAACAGGATGTCGTGCTGAGCGAACAGCTAATCAAAGATTTTAGGCTTTCACGATCCAGCATCAGTTCTCACTGTCAAGGCTATCAGAGAGGGTGTAGGCCCTGTCCTAACGGAATAATTTTTTCAACATTTTGCGAACATTACAGTGAGAAGATAATTGCAATGGGGCAAGGGAAAATCGTTGCACCCGAAAATCTTACGAAATGTTAAGATGATAGGTACCAGGGTGACAGGTTTAAGGTGTAAATAGGTGTTTGAGAAGTGTCCGAGATGCTTACCTTGACGAAATGCAGGTTCTCCTTGTCGAGGAGGAACTCCATGGATTTATGTGGCCGTTGGTTGATGGTGGACGTGGTGCCGTCGTCTTGGGGGCTCCTGTGCGAAGCGCCGACAGGCGACTGGGGTACGTGGAGGGCGTGCTCCGGCCTGGGTCGCGGGGCGGTAGAGGTGTGATTCAGATTGAGCAGGCTCCTGGTTTTTTTGCCGGTGTTGTTGGCCGAGGAGGCGGTGGTCGTCGTCGTCGTCGTCGTCGTCGACGGCACGGCCTCGTCGAGGTCGGTCTCGAGCAGGCCGACCGGACGCTCCTGGGCGGCCTGCATCGTACGGGCTCTCGCCATCTCGATGGCCGCCGGATTCCCAAGGTCCGTGGCCGCGCGTCGGCGCGACGAAGACGCCGCCGACGACGCGCCCGTCGACGGTCTCGAGCTCAGCGCCCCGACGCGGGGTGGCTGTGGAGGCAGGGGCGGCTTGCTGGATACTGGCGCCCTCCCGTTCGCACTGCGAAAACCAACCGGATTTTCAACGTTAGTCGAGGCTACAGAGGACAGAGGTCATGCCTTTCAAGATTTCTTTGGTAATGCGATTCGAATTCGCCACCAGAATAGAGGTGCGACTATTGATACTGTTATCGATATGCCACCAACACTATATATCGAGCATGTGCACTGTGTTCGTGCACATAAACCTTTTGTGTTACTAAACTAATTTTAATTTTATTAAAAGACATCTCAACCAAGAAAAGACATCTCATCATAATACAGCTACTGTTCCAAGGAGAATAACTACCCAATATAAAAGACATGATAGTCAAGTCGGTGCATTTATTCCATATAAAAATATATTAAGTAGAACAGTAATACAGCCCGTAAATAATTAGAGGCCGAAAGTACTCCAAAAATATCTTTCCGAAAAATTGTTTAAAATAGTTTAAACATAGTTAAAAAATGTTTTTACAATGGTGTAACAACAGTTGTGCGGTTAGGAATCGAAAAAACATCTGATTAACGAAAAAAAAAGAAATTGATTTGCGCGGGAATCGAAACTTGGTCCAAAAGTCTTCAGCGGTTCCGCAGCCGGAAACCATAGCTGCTGCATCAACCGGCGCCGTTGAAAGTACCTTCGATATGTTCGAATATGCCCTGCATATAATTTTCCTTTTTTTTTTTTGTTCTACGCAATTTTTAAAGTCTGGACAATGTTTCTTTGAATTTATGAATGTTTAATATTACATAATATATTTTTAAGATAATTATTACTTAGGTTTTTACGGAAGAAACGCTAAAGGAAATGGTTATTATTTTTGTTTTTCAGCTATGACGCATCAGGAATTTGAAAAAAATTAGTATAATACTTAGAACAATATCCCATTTCTAAATTAAATCTGTTCTAGTGCCTCCAATTTCTATATGAAATCTGCATTTTTCGTATTTTTTTCGCGTTTTTTGCATTTCACAACCAGAATTTGCAACGGAAACATCTGAAAACGATTTGTAATGTGTGACTTTGGTATCCGAAATGTGTGAGATTTTTTGAGAATTTTAAATTGTCATTAAATGGGGGAAATGGGACAAAAATTGGTTTTTCGATTTTCCTCTATAACTATCCTTAAAGATGAGGTATCGAGCTGATACTTGGCAGAAAGGTTTCTTTTTGTGGTAGGCTATCGAATAACTAGATTAAAATAGAGCGGGGGCGAATTTGACACCCAAAACCGGCTATATCCTTTATAGTTCAGGAAAAAATGCTGTGTCCGCATCGTTTATATGGAATGTAGATGATCATTTGGTAGTAAGTGGTTTTAATTTTTATTACTACTTTCATTTATTTTTACACCTTTTCGATCCTGATCATATTTGCCAAACTCAATATGTCACTACGTATGTACCAATTTAATAATACTTCATATTAAACTACCAGTTATAAATTAAGTTAGTTACCTGCACCTAACGATTCAATTATTTAGTCAATAATTCAAAACTTTGGCTAATAAAAAATTAAATAAAGTGACATGTGTAACGATCATTAGAGAAATAAGAATCTATATTTATGTAAATAAGATTACATAAATAAGTAAAAATCCATAATCTCTATTTCCCATAATACTGATAATTTTTATGTATAAAAATCTCTTTTAATTTCACATTTGTCTACATATACGGAGCACAAAAACCACCTGCAGTACCGTCTTGAAAAAAACCAATTTTCTAAAAAAATAAACATATTTTTATACTCCACTCATTTCCAAGATTGCATAAGCAGAGCACAACGTTTTACAACTGTGGCTCCATCGCAATCAATTAAAAGAAAACACTTTATCGACGTGTTCGATAAATCGAAACTGCTATTGGACTAAAAAGTGGACTGAATGTGGAAACGAACCTAAGTTTTAAAATTGAAGAGATGTTCTAGATTTTTAAGGGTTCTAAAATTGGAGAAGGAAGCGATAGGATGAGGCAAGCTTCTCTAGAGAACATAGAGGTCACGATGATGCAGGGTTCGAATGAATGACGCATTGAAATTGTGGAAAATATCGGTACTGATAACAAGCTGCTGATTAGGAACGAGTGAATTATATACTATATCAGTTTCTATATTTCATTTGTCAAACGGTATAATCCTATTGACATGTGTGATGTGTATCTAATTTCGTTGATATATATCATTTTAATATAATATCATTTAACGTAATATCATTTTCAAATTCTTCTAAGATTTTTACTACTCTATGTTTCACATGCTCACTTTTGCCATAAGTGCATAAAATCTACAGTGTGGTGATGACATTTGATATCTCGTTTACATTCTTTTTTTTGATGTCAAGTTCACCTTTAAATGTTTTAATGCTGTAGTTTGTTTGCTCGTCAGGCAGTAGACTTCGGGACGAATTCAACAAGCACGAAAACAATCGTTTTTGTAATCTAATAGAGGCATACAGTGACAAGAACGTTCAAGCAAAAAGCAACTTTGTACAATCAGATTTTAGACATTTTATACAGTACAATAATCTGTACTTTGTACAGTAAATATTTTTCAAGGAAAGAGATTCCGTAAAATCTAAAATTTTCAATCTAACGATGAAGGCAGAAGTGTAGCGAATTAATTACACGTTCGCTCACGTTATCGTTTAATCTCGCAATCTTTAGCTAAACAGTTCCACATCGGAGCTGGCTCTCGAGAAGCCAAATCCTCCATAAGCTGGGAGCATTTCATCTTCGAGCAGAATTAAGCGATTATTAACGGCAATCTAGCCGCTAACGGAAGACAAAGGGCGGACTAATTCTTCGATTGAAGAGGAGGAGAAAGGGGGCGGGAATATATATACGTATGTATATACATATGTGAGAGTCACATTCGCCAGTGTCCAGCGTTATTTTCATTCAATCCAATTAAAGCGAAACGAGTTCCTTGCGTTCCGCCGGTTTTCCAGGGAGGCGTGACGCTAAATCATTGGCAAAAAGTTAATTGTCGGTAGAGGCGAGTCACGCAGCACTGACTCTGTGTCGTTTCAGCCGAACGAGAAACAACGGACAGTCCAGTCGAAACGGTTCTTCGAATCGAAAGACCGGCTGACGTGTCGGAAAATTAAATGTCGATAATTTCGCCCGAGTGCGCGTACGTTCGAAGTACGTGCGTGCCTCGTTCCACACTCTGATAATTTCAACGCCCTGCTTTACCGTCTTGATAATAATAATTTGTTTATTAAAACGATCCACTCTTTTGTCTATTGAATACCAGCGTGTGCGAGAACCGGCGACGGGAAATGGACGTGCAAAACATAAATTATATTCTAAAGTGAGAGGAAATTATAACTTACTTGCTTTGTAATATCAGTATTTGTGGCACTCTGTTTTAAATCTTCATTAAAGCGTCGATCTTCATTGGGAATCGATTTTTACGAGTCGAAATAAAATACTACTTTTGGTTAAACTTCACTTCGGGAAAACAGAAATTTTTAACTTTTCTTTATGTAATCCTGTAGATTTTGGCGAGAAAATTCCGAAAATCCAAGTTTCAATCTTAGGAGATCATTAGTTCAAAAGTTGTACGTGTGTAAAGATGTGCGAATCTTAATTATTCTTTATAGTACTTTTAACCAATGATGTTATCAAACGGAGAAATAAAAAAAAAATTCACGTCGGTTTTGCGATGTTCTAATATACTGATTTTTCCATACAAATCTGCATTCCGCTTATAGCCGACACATTTTTCTGTAATTGTTGAGTAATAAGGTAATTAAAGAAGTATAATTAATGTTAAGGTAATGTATGTTATAATTCTTGAGCAGTAAAATTGAATAAAATTCCAGAGATGTAGATAGACTTTTCACTCCACGAGAGCGAAAAGAGATACGTATGTGAAATTAATTGCGTTAATTATGGTGCCAACGTAAACTACAGATATGATATTCAATTAAATCGGAAACTTCCGCAACTTTTCTCAAGACCGTACCTATATTACTTGTTCGCGGTTAGTTCACAGGAAAAATAAAATATTTCATGATCTATCAGCTGCTCGACAGTTACATGGATTGAACTGAACAGTTACATCCACATAAGGTTGTGAGGAATAAAACTTGAAAGAAATATATAGTGTATTTTTTCTTTCGCGATTCAGACCGAATGCTATTTTTTCAAAATCTTCACTGCGCGTCATCTACTAAATTAATCGTTCTAGCTTTGTAGAAAACTGGAATAATTAGTTTACTTTTAAAATAATTACTCTGATTTTAATACGTGTGAACGATTAAATTTTGTGAGTTATATTGTATAGAGACACTATTTCTTATTAATAACCAAATGTTCATGTTTTTAATGATTTTTGTATGAAAATGTTAGCAACACATTCGTGACACTTCTTTGATTGAAAGGACACGATACAGTTTGGATTATGTATACTCGTATAATTCGCGATAAAGCAGAACGTCGATTATCCGAACTGATCAATGGGACACGAGTATTCGGATAATAGAACAGTTACTTAGCTACAGTGCTAGAATAAATCTTTATTCATTTATGAGCTCCATTTACTAAATAATTTATAATATTATAGTTTACATCACCATCTACTAAATTGTTTACAATAATAAATTAATACAGTTTGCAGGTGCTTGGCGACTTACGATCTAATGATTTACTGTTACTGTTTACGATTGAACTGTTTATTATATGGATAATGAAGAATTAAAATATCGTCGATTCGGATAATCGAGGTTCTACTAAATCGTCAATTGAACAAGTAAGTAATGCTCCGAAGTGTGTCACGTTTGAACACAATGATTAATCAGTTGAATGTCACAATTATGTCCATCAAAGATTCGTTAAAAAATAATTAAATAGAAAAAAGCGTTGTCGTTGCATTGGTACTGTCTTAAAAAATAATCAAAGACGGAAAAGCTTCGTCGTTGGATTGGGTACTGAAAAATAACAGGATGTATCAAACTCCGTGTTGTCATCAGTAAACTTTTTCCAAATATCGTAGACATCTTTTTTACAAATATCGAAGTACAACCAGTACTATCGCCACGTAACACTTTCCCGGCGGGTTTGTTTGCTCCCGTTGGCTTTGAACTTCAGCCAGGCGAGCACGCGAATTCTTGAGTGTCTTGGAGGCGGTTCTCGTCGGGAAGTTCTCGCCGCGGTGAATTCGTAGCAGCTTTCATGCGATTCCATCATCAATCACGCGGCTCCCGTTACGCGGCGAAGAAAACGCGGAAGCGCGCTTACAGCCTTATACCTCCCTCCCCCTTCGTTCCTCGGCCGTTCTACTCGTTTGTCCCACAACCGAACATCTAAATAATCGCGAACCATAGTGCGGCACGCTTGAAACGATTGCCCGACCGTTTATCCATGATTAAACGACGCATTCCGGATGAACGGCTCCGAATAGAATGGGGATTTTATGCACTTACCGCGCACGCCATTTTCTCAAATTCTATGCTGTTAACGCTGGATCCGTACAACCCGACAATTTCACGGTTTCCAGATTTAATACTTAATCTATTAATATCATAGGTCAGCGTTTCTTCACTGTTCCGTCATGCAAACCAGCGCACTTATTTGTTATTAGAAAGACTTTAATGATTAAAAGAATTTAAGAGCAATTTACTAGTTAGTAGAAAGCAATTCTACTAGGTTCCAATATCATACAACTGATGTAGAAAACTTTTGGTTAAACTTTACCTCAGGAAACCAGAAAATTCCGAAAATCCAAGTTTCAATCCTAGGAGATCACTAGTTCAAAAGTTGTGTGTGTGTATGTAAAAATGTGCGATTTTCAACGTTTGGACAGGTTAGGGCGCCGTCATATTGGTTACCGTTAACCGTCGCGCGTTGCTTAAAACGTTAAAAATCACACATCTTTACACACGTATAACTTGAACTAGGATTCTCTTGGATTCTCCTAGGATTAAAGCTTGGATTTTTGTCATTTTCTCGCAAAAATCTACAGGATTACATAAAGAAAAGTTAAAAATTTCTCGTTTCCTGAGGTAAAGTTAAACCAAATTTGTATTTTGCATAAAGATCTAAAGTCTAAGTATATTAGACTGCGGATTTTATGCACCTATGATAAAAATAAATTTGCAGGAAGTCAAAAGTATAGAGTCTTTAATTATAATTTTTAAGCGACTTACGACATTTTTATTTTGCATAAAATTCTGCAAATTATTTATTATGATATCGCGATTATGGTAATCATGTACGATCTATTCACAGTAAAACCATTTAATCAGCGAATGCGATCCTTATAAAACACACGGTACCAATCTCCCTCGAAACAACCTTACTTGTTCAATGATATTCTGTAACCATACTGTGCAATACCATTGACGTTTCCTCCAAAGAAATCGATAAACGACACCCAGCCAATCAATTAAGTTATGCAATGATATCTTCCAAATTAAAAATCGAATTCTACAGTTTACTATATACAACTCGTACACCTTCGCATTTCATCAATGATAACAGCAGGAAGGAAAACAGTAAAATAAAACAAAACAGAAAAGGAAGGAAGGAGGAACTAGGGCTTTGTTTCCGAATAATAACCAGACAGCCTAATCCGTCAAGCATGGCAGAATAAATTTTTATTAACACGTTGTACATGTTCTTCAGAAGATCAATAAACCGAGCAATACGAAATTTTATATTGAAACGTAAAATACCAATATGCGTCTGGAGTCAAATTTAGAAGAACAAAAGGAACCCACCACTGCGAACGGGTATCGAGATGAAGAGTATTCTGTTGAGCGTGCTCAAAGGATCAAGTCTTCGGTGATCGAGCAGATCTTTAAGCACTGGGCAAGCTCAAAGGCGAGCAAGGGGGTCTGTTACTCGTCACGAGGCTATTCGCTCGGGGGCGGTAGAGAGCAACTTTCTCGAGAAAGAATTGGCGCTCGGACTTTTACAGACGAACAGTTCAGCAACATAAGTGCATACTTAAGTCGATGCGCGAGCGTCTGCGGCTGGTCGTTTCGTCGTCACGGTGCGTCGAGCGATGGACGAACGTCGGAAAGTCAATTTTTAACTGGTGATAAAACATCCATTTGCAAATCTATTTCAAAATAATTGACACAGTAGGAACGGTCATTAACGCGTTATTGTCTGCAATAAAATAAGTCGTACTTATGAAATCTGTACTCTTGCGTTTTTCACTTTTCACAACCACACTTTGCAGCCGAAAAATAGGAAAACATTTACTAATGTGCTGCAATAACTTTATTACATCAGATTCCTTTCAGGACTTTTAGATGCTACTAAATGGAAAAAGAAAAGGCAAAACACTTCCCCCTCCCCCTCGCTACATGGACACAAGAAATACCATCTAAACTAGTGGTTATCCGATATAAGAAGGCGAATAATTTTTATGGGGAACAATTAACTGCATCGGTCTGTGTATTAAAAAATGGTCCTGTTAAAAAAATTGAAAGTGTCCTGCAAATGGCTTCTACTGTTCCTCGTAACAAAATGTAACTGACTCGGGATATACACTAACGAGCAAAACTGAGTCTACACTATTTGAAGCAACATAACTTTTTAAAAATTAGATCAAATGACTTGAATGTTATTGAGAAGTTAGAAGGATTAGTTTATTAAACGAGGTGTAAAAAATTTTTGAAAAAAATTTGAATTGTCCGGAATCGCAAAAGAAATGGTAAAAGTTGGTTTTTTCAGCTTTTTTATCTGAGCCTGTATTGAAAATTTAAAGAATGTATTTGATTCGCTCGAATAAATTATATCCATGCTGAAAATTTCACCTATATTGGTTAATTCGTTTACGAGTTATGAACGCTTAAAAGTGGAAAAATTGCCATTTTTCACGTTTTTCGACTTAAAATCGCACTTTTAATCGTTTACAACTCGTAAACGAATTAACCAATATCGATGCAATTTTCAGCATGGATATAATCTATTCAAGCGAATCAAACATATTTTTTAAATTTTCAATACAGGCTCACATAAAAAAGCTAAAAAAACCAACTTTTACTATTTCTTTTGCGATTCCGACCAATTCAAACTTTTTTCAAAAATTTTTTACACCTCGTTTAATAAACTAATCCTTCTAACTTCTCAATAACATTCAAGTCATTTGATCGAATTTTTAAAAAGTTATGTTGCTTCAAATAGTGTAGACTCAGTTTTGCTCGTTACTGTAGGTGAAAGGACGTGTGTTCGGTTTTCCACTGGTACTTTATTAAGTCGACGGCGTAGATAAGGCACGTGTACAAAATCTAACCCTCTGTCTCGGGTGGTCGCTATTTATATTTTCGTCGGGAAAGGCATTACCTTTTCCGAAGGTACCGGGGTGGAGCCTACTACTTTGAGGCCGTAGGTGTAGTCGTTTTATTTTTTATTGTTTCCGCCTGTTCGGCGGGCGAAGGGAAATCCCTGTCGCTCGCTTAGAGGCCTATAAACTTTTTGGGACTTTCCTTGACCGCGCTGGCCGCGTGGCCAGGCAGTCCCGTAGCGGTGCACGGCTGACGATGCTTTTGTTATTGCGCACGTAAAGCCAATAAAGGCGTGAAGTCATGTTTGACTTTGCAGATGCCAAGGACGGTTTTATGGCCTAATCCTTGACGTCTGTAAGCGGACCGGCCTAAAGGTTATTACAGTCGTCAACCGTGTGCCGCTACAAAAACAAAAACCATTTATAGCTTTTGCTTGAAAAATTCATCGATATCGTCTACAATTTCAGAGATATTAGAGTGGTTCAGTTCGAATGAGACGGTCCGTACATTCTCTTAAATTTGAATAATGTACACAATTGTAAATAAATTTTTCACGTATATCCTACACAACATTGACCACGAAGTTTGCCATTTGCTGCACTATGCGCGAAGTATAGAGGGTGTTCGAAGATAAACGAGGTCGGAATCGAAGGATCGCCTCAATTACACCCAATCAGCGGACTCTAACGCTTTTTTATTTCTGTCTACCGAGGGAAAATCCAATCACGCGTCGTTACGCAGCGAACGTTCTACGCGTTTAATCCCGGGGACGAACGATTCGCTCGGTGATCGTGCGAATCGAAGGCCGACTTTCTTCCAAGATCGATCGACCCGGTCGGGAACACTGACGCAGATGCCGGTGGGACGAACAGTCACTAATGAGACAGTTTTCCATCGACCGACCGCATGAACAGGCCTTTCATTAACTAGCCAGGAAGGGAAGACGCGATAAGTTCTCTCGCGTACCCCAATTTGCTTTTCAAACGAACGCCATCCAGCAACCGATCTTTGACTACGCATACGGAATCGGAATCGATGCTGTGGAATATAATTGGGACGTGTTTTATCTCGAGGGCGACGAAACTTTGTGTAATTGCTAATTATCTTGATTTTTGTGCCAAGATGATCGCATTTTGTTTTTAATGAAAGCAAAGTTTATTTAATAGTGTAAGCGTTAGCATATGATTTTTTATACATTAAAAACCACACAGTTAATTTGCGAATATATAAATAAATAGAAAAAAAAGTGACTGAAATATGTTATCATGAGGAAAAAACAGAATTTACGAAGCGATTTCTAACCAATTCGTTCGTACATCTCCTTGTACACGTCATAAATCTGCATTTACGTTTGCATCACACTCATGCCTATATGAAAGTAAGACAACATGATGTTCTAAAAGCATTCTTACTGACCTCTCCATTCAAGCCACACAAAAAATTATTGCAATTATTAGAACAAATAATATTTCCTGAAATTAGCTTCACAAATGCAGACACAAGGACTCCTCATGAAAGTTAACTAACAATAATAGCAATTCAATTCCAATGAGGTGAACACCCCCACGAAATTACAGGTCACCCCAATGTTTGTCAGATTGTCAATTATACAAAAAAAATCATTAAAATGCAACTAAAACGTGAATTTGTTAAATCTCAATATTTGTCATCTCGTCAATTATACAGAAAATTAATGCAAGTCAAACGTGAATTTGTTAAATCTTTTACTGTTAAATCTCAATATTTATCAGTTTGTCAATTATACAAAGAACAATTAAAAGGCAACTAAAACGTTTTGATTTGTCAAATGTTTTACTGTTAAATGTAAGAACCGAAAAGATCGCAGAATTTTCCACAGAATGCGACTAACCGATTGAAGAAGTGTTCGATCGATCTATAAATGATTGTGAACTTCGCGTGCAAACATTTTTATCGCAATATAAATATTGTGAGAGGCATCGCTCAGACATCACTATTCTTATCATCGTGTGATAACCGCTATTTAGATAGGAAGTTTTTTAAATGTTCTAGTTACGAACAGCTCCAATTCAACTGTCCTAGAAAACTGATCAGTTCAGATAGATCTGATAATCTCTGACTTATAAAATCGGGAGCACACAGATTTATCTGGATGTCATTTTTTGTGACGATTTAAATGGATAGTACATGCTGAATTAGTCTAATTTATCGTTCTACGAAGGAACGAAGTATTTCGTCTCAGAGTCTCGTTCAGTTAAATAACCCGTATTCATTGAAAACAATAAAAAAAATTGAAATGACCAGTCGGTGGATTGTATTCATTTTTGACAAAAATGAATGAATTGATAAAGCATTTGAGAATATTGTTACATTATTTCGATCTTATTAAGATTATTTAAAAAAAAACTACGCTTCTAATTAGTTCTTGTTTCTTACAATTGACTCTTCAATATCATTACTAAACTTCGGAACTATATGCAACATAAAAATTGTTTTCATTAATTATTTATTTGTTTAGCTATCAGAGCTAACGTAACACTGCAGCAAACAATAAAAAAAGTATCATCAGACTGTCTGCGAATGCAAGTGAATCACTCTTATCCGCGTAACTATGAATAGCATAAATAAAGAAACGCGTGTACCGATTTTTATATACGAATCCATCAAAAATGGGTTTTGTCATAAATGCTCAATTAAATTGCAGCTCACGGAGAAAATGAAAACAAATGGTGATGAAGTCAACATATAAATTATGTTGTACGGAAAAAGTGGATGGACTGTCCAAGAGAACGTCTTCAAGAATTATGATACCAGTTATCCTCAATATGTAAGAAAAGAGAACGCAACCAAGAGACCTGGCGGAAGGAAAAACGTCGGAACGTCGCATAGCTCAGCGTCTTCGGTGCAGTTTTATTTGCGCGACATGGCGTGAGGTCATATTTATAAACGCAGTTGGAACAATGATGGAGAATCGTCGGGTAACTACTCTAAAATTAGGCTACGTCGGGCAGCTTTCGAAATTCTCGCAGTAATTTCAAACTCTGGAAATACATCCCGTGTTCTCGCGAACGAAAAACATCGGAAGACCACCAGAGTTGCGATCACGACTTCGATGAACGTGTTTCGCGTTTATCTTCGCATCGAGTCGTTTACAGTACGAAAGTATAGCAAACAAACGATTCGTCGAAATGGGCGGAAACCTTTCTTTTATAAATTCCTGGAGCAAAAATTGAATTTAATATCCTTAAGATTTCCAATTGCTTTTTACATGCTCCTTCCTAACCACGGATCAACGAAAAATCAAATTTTTCTTCTAATTTCGTACTTTTATCATCAGTAGTTGTGCTGCCATCCGACTACGCTCTACGGACAGCGCCCTTATTTGTCAAAAACACAAAATCCCTCATCTTTAAACACGCATGACTTTTGAACCAGTGAATTCCTCGCGTTAAAACATCGATTTTTAGCATTTTCTCGTCAAGATCTATGGGATTATACAAAAAAAGTTAAAAATTTATGGTCCCAGAAAGTGAAGATCTGCCATGTTAGACAATTATTTTACAAAGGCAAGGTTTGGAAAAATGCGAAGCTATTGAACAATTTTAACCAAGTGTCAGAATCCATGATTTAGCAATAGCTGTTGTCAAATTCGTTTCTATGGAAAATTCAAATCATACAAATTTTAATTTTAACCAGTGAAACTATTTCTAGGAACACTGATTCTCTAACAGTATGACATGTTACTAGTTGTAAGTACAACAGGTCCTTAACATCTTTTTTATCAACTTAAAAAATAATGTGTAACTAAAACTTGAAGGAGATCGCACTCTAGGAAATAATTACACACCCTTTATGAATATAAACACTAATTTTAAAACACCATGTACCCCCAGCAATTTAAGTGAAAAAAAGTATCTTCACAAGACATATACAGAACAATTACCTATGTACTGTAATGAGAGATATTACCTTCGACCGATGTTTCTTCGAGCAACGTAAATCGTAATTCGAAATAAAGAGTGTCTAAAGGCGTGGATCATTCTCGAAGCAACATCCGTTCTGATCGGGTGAATTATATTTCTTGTTTGCGCGATGCCACGAACTCGAGGCATGCGTGCATGAACGAGCCCCATGGTTAAATATACGCCTATATGCATGTAGGTGTACCGGGCTCGGTAGTAACCTTATTAATCTTATTTCATTCCTGCACCAGTCCGGAAGTCATTTAAGGTGGTCCGAGATTGCGGCTCCTAGAATTCTCCTTGTTGTTTTGCTCCTCTGCTGTTTGTTACATAAAGAGATCGATAGTGTGTCTCTCTCTCTCCCCCTCTCTCCCTCCCTCCCCCCTCCCCCCCTCTCTCCCTCTCTCTCTCTCTCTCTCTCTCTCTCTCTTTCTCTCTCTCTCTCTCCTGTCCTTTATCTTCCTTTTCGAGCGTTCTGCCAGCCCCCACCCCCTTCTTTTCTCTGCCTTCAGTTTGCACCGACACCCTTAACGAGCGTTAAACGTCCTGCTTGATCGCTTCTACGGATGCGAAATGAAATGCGGGGCTTTAAATCGTGTCAACTCTGTCGGTCTGCCACTTTAAAAATTACAGAGCTCTGTTTCTCTGCTGAGATGCTTTCGAACGTCTCAGAAGTACTCGCGTTCCCGTGTTTATCGAGCGAAACGGTTAATTGGAAACTGATAGTCAAATTATTCTTCCCATTTTAATCGTTAGATTCCCAAGCAGCGCGATCGCGCTGTTGAGAATTTGTGTCGAAAAGTCCCAGTACATTTGAACGCTATGGACAACTGACGGTGTACTCAGACTGTCGAAGTAACGCGCTCATCTTTACATCACATAGCTGTCTTTTTTTTTTTAATGCAAACAATACAACTAACACATTTTGTATTTCATTGTTGTCTTCTCAGACGAGCTCCATCGCGCCGCTTGGCTCTCTTCGCAATCGATTAAGACAAACGTTATCGCGACGTTCGTCATTTTTCGAACATGTTTTTCCAATGACCTCTGAGACTCAAACGATTAATAATAAGAACGTAATGAAGGAGATAAGGGATTGTGACCTTAAGTAAGAAACTTGACAAGAATCTTAAGAACATATTTCTTCCACATACATCTTCCTCCACCCTCAACAATTTAAAAAAAAAGAAAGAAAATAATAGCACTTGATGTCAGACTCATTCATTGAAGCATGGTTAAACGGGTTTGCCAATAGAAATTGACACTTGTCAACAGAAGAATGCACAATCTTTCCGAGCATCCGGTACAGGAACGATCAAAAGAAATGACAAAATCGCAAGCATACTATGATAATTGCACTCGGCTCGTTAGAATTACGGACACCGACACGTCACGATTGCTTAACAGCTCGATAAAATCCAGCGTTGAAGTCACACCTCTAAATATACGGACACGTTGCCTCGAATGAAAACGGAGTCCTCGGGAATTATTATTACTGGAACGTGGCCCATATTCTGTGATGCTTTTGTCGAGAACATCTTCAAACTCTCAATTAACACATTCAGTGCCACAGCGGTCGTTTAGGGGTGACACAATTCTTTTTCTGAATTCGAACATTAATTTTTATAATGACGATCCATGCATGATCCAATTATCTATGTATGAAAAAAATAATCTTACAAGTGTTCTTGCACTAAGAGAATAATTTCACAGTCCCTGTTCGCTGAATCATTTGTGTGCTTCAATATTGTGGAATCTTTTAAAAAGATTGTTCACTTGCTTAAAGATTTCAATGAATTATTTAATGTTACAGTTACTACAAAATAACATATACCAACCTGTAGTCTTTATGCAAAATAAATCCATAATATATGTGCTACTTTTTTCATAACTTCGATAATGTACTGATATTTGAAGTACATATTTTTAAATAAACTTTACATTAGAAGATACTTTGCATTAGAAGATTTCATAAATACAAGAACTACCAAAAAAATTCTATCAAGGTACATTTGAGTTAATTTTTTATACTATTAGTGAATTTTAAGATTTATTCACTTTGCTTTGAAGATTAAAAATCGTATAAATCGCGCTGTCATAATGTGAACTGTTATAAAAAAGTTATTAAGGATTTACATCACTGAAATTTATTTATATTTCATCTACCATAGCTGAGAAATGTTTAGTCGCTCATATTATGAACAATAAACATTTCTCCAAAATGAGATTGGAAATGACTTTATAATTCCGTAGAAAATAAGCAAAAAAAAATTGTAGATGAATAAACTGTCGCATCGTAAACACTTATTTTCTCTATTTCTTTCGAACACCGCGACCGCAATCAATGATCAAACATTTGTACGCGATAGTGTGGTTTGTTTTTAAATGGCCACGATTTTTCGAGCGAAGCGTGCCTAGTGATTCCAGAACGACAAACTCGCCAAAGGTCGTTGCAAATGCGACGAGTTCTTAAATTACCATGCCCGCAGCTTACCGATGATTCATCCAGCCTAACACGCCCGCCGTCGTGCAAGTAAACAGCCGTGGGATATCGGACTCATCATATTTGGCGCTTTGTTAAATGAACGAAGAATTGTGGGACTCGAACGCATCTGTGTGTCACGGACCGTGTCCCGGGGGAGATAGAAGCGTTATTAATCATTCGTTATCGGTGAACTACGGATTTTATACTCCTGTGGAACAAACCATCGTGCGAAACAGTGGCCGGATCATCGAAAATGAAATGATTTTTCTACAATAAACTCTTCTGCGATGCCTGTATGATAATTTAAATCCCTGTGCATTCGGTGTATTGCAATAGCGACTTTCTAAACTATTAATAAAATCGTTTCTGTGGATTTTGTAGAACATAAGAGACGTCAATCAAATATGATATTTAAATTTACGTTACGTACATAAAATTTATGTAACTATTTTTAACACTAAACCTATCACCGCCGATCAAACTGACCGATTCCTTAATTTCTTTTATAATGACTGAAATTATAAAGATATTTTATGTGGAAAATGATTAAATAAATATATATAAATGTATAAATATATTTAGTACAGCATGTATTATAATACGAACCGCAAAAAATCCAAATAATTTCAATCTCGTCATTTGTATAAGACAACATGTATCAGTGACTTTTAAGGCTCGGTAGGTTTAGTGGGAACGTCATATGACGTCTTTCGATAACGAAACGTTATTGACCGGGAACGTCATATAACGTCTTTCGATAACCTAATGTAATTGACGAAGTATTATATCTTCAAATTGTGGTTACTGTTTACCATTTGTCTTCGTTAAATTTACAATTCAAACTGATGGCACACGAGGAAAATTTTCAGAAAAGTTGCCGGTCAGAATGTGTTAATATACTAGTATAACTGTAAATTGTTGATCTAAGCCCAATCCTCGGGTCCATGCTCTGACATAGATCTCGTAGGGCCGCATCGACCGCGCGGCCAAAACTGCACTACATACCGTCAATTAAACCACTAAATCCTGTTCAAATTGTATCATGTTTAGTGTCACTTTAATCAGAAAAATGCAGCGAATAAGTTGGCGAAAGCCCCATTAAAAGATAATGAAAAATAAAGAATTTATATAACTAGATTGGTAGTAGTTCACACCGATATACCCAATCGGGTATCGAATTACACTGAATGTTTATACTTTAGATTGCTCGACGACCGAGGCAGCTCGAGTTTCGCGGCCCCTCGCGATGTAATCCCCCCCCCCCCCCGGTGGAAGGGATAGGCTAATTGACTAAGATCGTGTAGCTCCGTTCGGCTTGGATCAGTACTTCACTATACTACGAGTACATATTTAGTATTACGAACAACAAATATGAACTTCCAAAAGAATCGGCCGCCTTTGATCGGTAAATACAAAGCGAAAGCGTTTTACAAAGAGCTTTTGTTGAAAGAAGAACCCGCCAAAAGAAAGACCGTGTTCTTATAGATATAAGGCTCGGTATCGGCTAAAAAAGTGAAAGAAAAAATCTATTTCTCTTACAGAAGCAGTTCGCGTAGAAAATTTATTGCCCTAAGGGATCCGCTCGCACTGAAATGGCGAACGAAGAGGGTCCCGGGCGCGGAACAGGCGGAGCTGATTCGGCGAAACTTCGCGCGATAAAACAAATGTTTGTAAAAAACGAAATGAGATAGGATCGGATACGGGTGTCCCGTTCCGAGAAACGCGTCCGATCGTAGGATAGTGTTTTCGCTCGCAATAAATGCCAGATGGAGATACGACTTTAGAAAAAGTGAGAGCGAAAGGATCCGTTCCCCCAAAATCCCCCTTTCCGTGCAAACGACATCCTAACCAGAGCACTGGAGATTATCGAAGCAGAAGGGAATGAATCGTTAACGAGGGTCGTAACCGAGGTTAAGATTAATTGACAACAAAAGTCGGATAAATATTGACGGCTGACGGATCATCCACAAAATATTGGGACGCGACGCTACTTTGTGTTGTGAATGTCTAGTAGCCCGTTTTATACGTAACGCTGACCCATAGACTCGAGCAAATAGCAGAGTCGATGTACACAAGGGTAAGAGATCCAATTACTGTAGGGATGCCAATCACTGTGCCAATTAATGAAAAAAATTTAATATCTCTTTTTTTAGTATTCGTTATGCTTTAAAAATACGTATACTTAATATAGGTACATTAATTGACATTTCTACAGTAATTGGGTCCCTTACCCTAGCTGATGTACACTATTGGATTGTCTTAAAAGTTCGTTTCATGTCGACTAAAGTACACAATGCAAATTCAGTCGAGTTTCTTAAGAAAATAAAAATTGCGTGGCTATGTAAAAGGAAGCTTCAGAACTAACGAATCGTTAACGAACAGATGATCACGTTGTTTCTATATGCTCGTGTTATTGAACAATATTAAACATAAACCTTGTGACAATTGTTGGTGCAACCTAACAGCTGATGACTTGATGAGTAAACAAAATTACAGCGTCATGCATAGAAAAAATGAAGAAAAAAATTTTTTATTTTGCATGAACGTACGCAATCCAGTCATTACGTTGCAGGTCTTTCAAAGGCTATAGCCGGGTTTGGTAGTGAAATCGGCCCCCGACGGGATTTTATTCTAATTTGCGCCCATCGATAGCCTACCAAAAAAGATACCTTTCAGCCAAGTTTTAGCCCTATAGCTCATCTGTAAGGGTAGTTATGGCGGAAAAACGAAAATTCAGTTTTTGGCCCATTTTCCCCATTTAATGACAATTTA